>JABSTQ010011461.1:0-274307 GCA_013358835.2 Ixodes persulcatus
CTTTGAGCAACGTCTTCGTACCCCCCCAATGCCGTTCTCATTTTGCTCGGTTGTTCGGGGTTTAAAGTAAAACTTCTTGTCGGTTAACTAACCACCGTCCCGTTCCTCGCAGCGTCCGTTCACCAGGGCACTGGCCTATCGACCGTTCAGCGGTCCAATCAAATATAAATTGGTTTAGCATGAAAGTTGGGCCTTTTTTCTTTATCTTTTCTCTCGAACCCGTGACACATTCAGACTGTTTTTCATTTTTTTTTTGTTCAACCTATCCGTGACCAAAATGTTTTGCCGAAATAAGTCTTTTTCCTCTCTATGTCGCCGATGCTAATTGTTTTTACGACATATATCAATTTTTATGTTTTCACACCGCTTCGCATAATGCCCAAGGGCGCAGAAAATACACGCGTAAATAAATAAATAAAGCTCCTTTCAAAATTGCCAGAAGCCAAGAAAAGCACGAAGGGCTGTCTCAGCGAGGCAGAAAGTTGGACGAGTCGGTTGATCAGGGCGGGAACAACGTTCTACGCCTAATTTTCGCTCTGTCCAACCTGTAAGGCTGTTACAGTTCATGTATTGTCCGCGGTAGTGCGTCATACTCACGTAACAATCCCCCCCCCCCCCCCCCCCCCCCCTTTTCAAACGCGCTGACGTTCCCCTCCCGTGTGCACTACGCGTCTACTATATACGCTAGCGAGTCGGACTAAATGGAATACCGGGTCGACTTTGTTGTTTCTTCTCGCGTTCCTTTCTTCTTTTTTCTTTTTTTGCCATTGTCTCTTTTTCGCTTTGTGCATCGTGCACTGAAACAATGGACGCCGGATCTCCCGGAGGGTTGAACATCCCCGAGCGGAGCCGCCGGGAGTGCGCCATCGCGCACGCGCCACGACAAAACCGGAAGCCGTCGGTACGGGAGGAGCAGCTTCCGGAACGGAATATATACCCCCCCCCCCCCCCCCCTTCCCCCCCAGACGTCTGCGGCGTTGTACACACACGGTTCTAACGGAAGAGCACGTCCGCTATGCTCTGGGCAACACTGCAGGCGCGAACACGACAATGACGTTTTTCTGAAATTTGACTCGGACGGGAGACCGAAGGGAGCAAAAAATGTATCGCTAAAGGTAGGTTTATACTCCAACGTAACGTCGACGGGCGCGGCGTAGCGCAGCGCGCGCAGATACTGATTGGTCGCAGATATCGAGTTCCTGGTTGCCGGCTCAGCGTCGGAGTATAAACAGCCCTTGAAGGCTCTTTTATACTTCGACGTCGAGCGTAGCAAACTCGGCGTAACGCAGTGCACACAGACGATCATTGGTCGCAGGTATCGAGTTCCTGCTCGCCGGCCAATGAAAGGCGCGCGTTCTGCGCTACGCTGCGTTCGCTGCGCTCAACGTCGGAGTATAACAGAGCCTTAAGGGTACTGCCTGAATAAGGACTTCGAACCATTTTGGACCGCGCTTTTTACGCTCTCCAATATTTACTGCCTCGGTGGTTCTCGATGACGCTCAGCAGATTTCTAACCGGAACCATACGTTTATTTTTCACTAATTAAAGAGCTAATGTCAACTTTTAGTTAAATCGTGACGATTAGCCGCCTATACGATGTCTCCCTGGCCGTATAACTCGCGTGTTCAGACCAGATGAAACCCTTTTACACGGGCACCCTATAGGTAACTCACCCTCGACTGCAGTCACGCTTCACCACAGTTCTCACACTATGCACTCACGGACAGCTACTTGAGAAGGGAAAAGTGCGCGTGCACAGCTTGTGCTGGAGATGCGCAAGCGCACGTGCGCCCATAGCTTCGACTGCACAGCCGCAGAACGTGTCCCATGGAGCATGCGGTGGTTCTCGAACGGGGGTCCGTGAAACCTTTGCGGTCCGCGAAGGCATTTTCGGGGGTCCGCGAAGCCCTGCCTCATCAGTCAAGCCCGGCAATAAAAGTTGTCTTTCTTCAGATTGGGATTGGGTTCCACTTTTCGGGTGAGTTTTCTCGTGTGTATGTCAACGAAAGAAGTCTACTTCAAACAATGCTTAGTTATATCCATTTTTGTTTTAAATCCTTATCGTAAATAATCTACACCTTTCTCTTGCCCTTACCACAGAAGGGGGTCGTCCATCATCTCCACCGATCCACAAGAGGTCCGCGAAACATCAATGAATGAGAACCACTGCCTAGAGTAGAGTGTGGTAACTCTGGTCCCGTGTAACGAGGGTATTTATGTACCTTTCACTGATTTTCTTTTAATATACCTGTTGGTGTTAATATCAAACGCCCTGTATATGTATGTAACGGACATGAATACCATTATTTCATGACCATTTTCATTATAACAACTTCAAATGATGTTCCTTCCACTGCGCCTTCGCTGTCGAGATTACTCAGCCCGCGATGAACTGCGAGCGAGTTCCCCGATCTCAGTTTCTAGCGGATATCCTATCCGGCTAATATACATAAATGGTCCCGTGTGGCAGCAAACAACTGGGATTCGGGACTAGCGTCATTGGCTAGAAATGATAGTAAATGTTGCCACGTGCCAGGTGTGACAACAATATATATGTTCTCGTACACTCACTCTAACGATTATTTCGTGTATTTTGAACAACTTGAAATTATTCCTTCATGCATAGTAGAACTCTGGAGATAAAGCCAATCATACGCATTGAGGAACACGTACGTGACCCGGAGTTATTTACGCCTCTAATATCCCTAATTCTGTGTCCTCACATGACTGAAAACAAAAAGCAAAAAAGGGGAGTGGCAGTTTTGGGCAGCAGGTTGTGCCGAGGTTCTTGTTCAACCAGGTTCCAGTTCTTGAAATTTCCAACGCGAAGATCGAAAAAAAAAAAAAAAGAAAATCAACTAAAAAGCACTTTTTTATTTTTATATACTATTTCTTCTTTTTTTTTTTTTTTGCGCGTGCACAAAATTTGAGAGCATGCTGAAGCTCTTTGGGGGAGGAAAAGCGCAATATTTGAAGAAGCTACTGTTTTATTGTTTCGCATTAACAAATTTAAAGAATGTATGTTTTCTCTTACGTTGTGTAGATATTGGTAATAATCTTATAAAATATAAAACAAGCTACCCTATAAATTGTCTGTGTCCCGAAATTCGACATTTTTGCGCAGGAGTGCAGCAACACTCTTCGTATCTCAAATCTGTTTTTTTTTTTTTTTTTTAGGTTAGGTGGCGCAAGTCACCTAACCTTTTAAAGGGTACAAACGGTAGCATCCGTCCAGCATCCATTCCTCCATGGTCGAATTTCGCTAAAAGTTCAAAGGTTCGCCAGCAGTCTAACCTCATGTTCGACCAAAGTTCGCGACATTCCTAGTTAATGCCTCCATAAATCATAATAAAAAAATATTAAAAAATCTAGGCATGCGTGCATATTTTGATAGGGCAGCTTTCAAGCAGACACGCGACCGCAAGATATACGGGGAGAAACAGAGGGAGAGGAGGAGGTGAGAGAGCGCGGGGGAAGGGCCGAGCTTCAATTCGAGGGAGAGTGGGCAGACACAAAGGGTCTAGTCACAGACAGAGCAAGAACGGCAGGACGTGTCTTTCGAACGCCTCCATCACGCGCTCCACGCCTTCCGCCGTGCTTCCGGCTGCGCGCTTGCAGGGCACGAGACGTCGAAGCGCCGTCGAAGGCGGTAAACTCGCGCAGGGACAGGTTCTCACTTTATCAGTGACTGCAGCTGCCTTTGTCTTTACTCGCTGTTCGAACGCCGGACAGCTTCGTTCGGCGTTCGAATGCGAGACACTGCGCGAGCATCGAAAAGCGACGCTCTCTTTGAAAGCGAAAGTACGCAGGCGAGCTGATTAGCAAACGTCATCATTTCTCTTCGTATTTCGTTCGCTCTGAAGTCTCCTCCTTTCCCCCGGTTTATTCTCATCGTATTAGTGATTTTGATCGCGTGTTCTTGAACCTATTTTCGCGGCCTTAGTCTTTAGACGGGCGCTGTGAAAATCAGATTGACTTAGAAAAAGCTGGCCAGCGAACCTGCCGTGACATCATGGGCGCTATAGGCGCCGTCGATTTCGCAGAATTCGACAACAAAGTTTAACAAAGAGCGAGACTGTGTTCCTTTCCTTTTTTGATGAGCGAGCAATGCGTAGAGCTAACGCAAGCGAAAACACGAACGAATCGTTCTCACAACCGGAAACCATCAACGTGCGACATCAAAAATTCGGTCAAGAGTCGCTGGATGATCGTAACTATACGCTACGGAAACTGGCTGCAAAAACATTGCCAAAAAAAAAGCGTTATAAAAAAAATGCGGATACCTTTGTGCCGCATATTCGCGGCGCCGACAGCAATACATGCTAGGAAACAACAGCTTTATAGCCTCTGGCGCCGCAACGCTTCCCCTCCAAATCACATTCCCTAACCCGAGTCAAAACAAACTACAGGAAGCGAATGAGCGTCAGCAATCACGGACGTCTGCCCAGACTCATTGTGACGCACGGCTAGGGTTCATCCACACGCCGCCATTGCGCTTTTCGCAACACGCTGCCAGTGGTTTCGCGACACTGTTGAATAAATACCGATGCGCGAATTGGGGAGTATTGGGGAAATAGAAATACAGACCTTGAAATTTCGGAATCGAAGCGCCCCTGGCGGCGGGTCACCACGCAACCCATTCTAAGTAGCAGTTGGCTATACAAAGCAGGGTTGAGCAGTATATCGCGATACAAATGTGTCACGATTGTGTTTCAGAAATACTTTATGTATTTATATTTCGGTACCGCGATACAATTTTTGAACTGTTTCTTTCTTTTTTTCTTTCGTATTTCTGTATCGAAATACATTTTCGGGTGTATTCTTGGTATCGCGATACTATAACGGCCAATGTATTTTGTTACAATTTAAGAAAAAAAAAAAAAAACGAATTGCCGATTTTCACACTGTTTCATAACGGATGTTTTGTGTCTCTGACCGCACATGACTCCCTTCTTTATTGTGCAAACAAGTTAACAAATGTTTCCCACTTTAGGTGGTCGAGTATTCCAGTCGATTCCCAAAGTTGAAGGCTCTGTCGGCAGGCCCAGCTAACAGATAAAAGGATACCGGTTGCTTGAAATTCGTTCCACGGTCACGTTTTGAGGTCACTGCTGAAAGAGGCGTCCGGATTGGACATAATCATAGCGATTTCTCGAGTCTATTTGGGAGGACACAAAACTGATTTAGATGTCCCTGGGATTTTGTGTCATAAAGAGATGCCGAAACAAAACCGCGCTCAAGCCACGGTAGAAAAAAAAAAAAAAATCGCTCGCTTCCTCTACTACTTTCAAAAAAAAAAAAAAAAAAAAAAAACAAGATGATATTTTTTCGGTAAATTTGATTCGAGCTCAATTCAGGCTCCAACTTGCAGTGAGAGCTCACTTGCAGATTTAAAAACAAAATCTCGTATTCTAGAGCATGCTTCTTTTTTGTTCTTCCTATTCTCTAAGCGGTGCACCAAAGCACCAAAAATAATGTTTTTTTTTTTATAACAATGTATTTCAGCCCCACCAAATCGTATTCCTGTATTTGTATTTCCAAATACTTTTTTCTATTATTAATAATGCAATTAAATGCAAAGGTACAAGCGAGCTGGACAAGAATGACGAAAATAATCCCTGGAGAAGGGGAACAAGAGGGACAAAGGACAAAGGACAAACACAAATGTTTGGAGATTGGTGTTTGTCCTTTGTCCCTCTCGTTCCCCTTCTCCAGGGATTATTTTCGTCACTTTTTTCTACTTTCCAAATTTATTTCTGACACGTATATCGCGATACATATTTATATATGGATTTCAGTATCAGTATTTTAGCTGTTTTTGCCATGCCTCCCAGTATTTGTATTTCCAAATACCTTTGAGAGTATTTATGCCCAACCCTACATAAAGTAAATTTCAACCGCACTCAAAAAAAAAAAAAAAGAGGGAGAAAAGGTGTACAAGTTACGTCATAAAGGAGGTAACGGACCAACAACGCAACGGATGTAGAGTTCCGAAGGGTGCTTTCTGAAGCCGTTCTACCGCCCAAAACGTTCATGCATACGTCGTGCAAGTTCGTCTACTCCATGCGTAGCCCCCCCCCCCCCCCCCCCCCCCGACCACGCCCCTTTGGACCTCAACCAATCACGGCGCGAGCTGCTGACTCGTCACCGCGCGTTCGTTATGCTGCGCTCTGATTGGCGCGCCCCCTCTCCTCGCGTACCCAAAGCCGGGCCAAAGACGTGTTTTGGACCACTGCCGACGGCTTTCGCTGCAAGGAAGGACGTCTTCGCGGAGGCAGATGCACGCCTGTGTATACAACGAGCAAACGCAAACGCCGCTGAAAAAATATTAATATAAAAAAAGGTTTTTCTTTTGCTTGATCTGTGTCGTTTGCACAGCGGGAATTTCGTCTAGACGCCCTCCAACCGTCTATAATGATCGAGGCCATGTCATCATCCATTACGGGCGGAACCGGGGACGGCGTTAATTGCAGGAAGCGGAGCAAGTGCAGTCCAGCCCGTCTGCCCGCGCCCGAAGAGAGCGTGCTGTGCGCATGTGCACGCGTGCACATGATGAGAGGCGACGTCGCGCACATGCGGAAGCGTCGCGCTCCACCGCGTCGCCGGAGAGATGTTCGACAAAACGATGTATGGCCGGTCCCAGGCGCGTATTCGGAGAAGCTTGTGGAGTAAAGTCGGGGTCACGCTGCTTATACGTGATACAAAAGACAGTCGGCAAACAGATTCGAACGCAAGTCACCCTGAGATCCGTACTTGGAATGCCGCATGACGAGGAGAAACTTGGGGACGCGGCATTCGAACCAGGGATATCGCGGTGACTGGTGGCTGTGGACTGTCTTTTGTACAATGTATGAGCACTGTGACCCCGTTTTTAGGTCAACGGGCCCATTTCGGCCCTCCGTTGAGACATTGTAATTCCCATCCCTCGCTGAGTCGAAACCCCCGCGCTAAATGCCCATGCATCCTTTTTCTTCTAGAGAACCCGGTGTTTTTTCAGCACCAGACCCGTAGACTGTATTCTTTCCTCGATCGAGTGCGGGGCAGATTGGACGCGAGGACGTCGTCAGCGTTCGGCATAAACTCGAGTTCAATAGATGCTTCACAGATTGAACATGAGTGCTGCGTCAGGGACACAAACACATAAGTGGCGTTGTTTTTGTCCCCAAGGGTGTGTAATTCTCAAACCTGACCGCTAGGGCCGTGACGGTTGGATCTTCCCTTCGATAGCTCGCTTCACTTTATTCGCGAGCGCGAAGCCGAATCTACAAGCACGAGCCCGTTGCCCCGAACCATATCTTCCTATATATACTCACAAAGCCTGGCAGTTCAACGACGGAGCCATAGAGTGGCCGATCGCAGATTTGGAGCGAGAGGATCTGGTAGCACGTAGCATTTCTCTGGGAACCTGGTATTCAGCGCACAGCTTTTGCAGCGGCGAGGACCCGAAACATGGTTTTCAAACCCGACGAGAAAAGAAGCGGTAGCGCGGGGAACGCGAGGAGCACGAGCGGACATTGCATCGCTCGGCCGAGAAGTGCGTTTCGGCGTCTCGCCGCAGCGGGGCGCCCGTCACGTGGCTCTCCTCTCATCCGTTGTCTGCCGCTCTACCCTCTCGATTTCGGCTGCCGCTTCTCGTGGCCATCTGCCAGGCTATGCCCGAACAATGCTCGCACGCTGCACGAGCGCACGGAGCTCGGCAAGGACGCTGAAAATTAAGCCCGGAGCTCGCTCTCGTAGCTTCTGCTACGCGCAAACACTTGAGCGAAACGGAGTGTCTACATTTTCGTACCTGCATCACACGTGCGCAGTGTGAATTTCCTGTATGTATACAAGCTAGTTCATCAACCGCGGTAACAATCGTTTGTCTTTTCTTGTTACGTACTTTGTATATATAAATTACTGCGTATGATTTCGCCAATGCTGCGTACCTGTGGGGGGCTGATGACCAGTCAAGCTGCTTGTACAGTTTTTTTCCTCAGCTCCCACCATAATGTCGCGTGAGGCTCGAACAACCTTAAGGAGGGCCGCAGCGCCGTCACGTGACCCGTTCCCAGCGCTGGATTGGCTCAAATGGCTCGTACAGCGTCGGCTGCTGTTCATCGACAGCGAGTGTAGGAATTACGTCGGTGTAGACCTTTCCAACGATCACCTTCTGCGGGCCTTCATCTACTGGGCTGTAGAAGGCGTCCTGAGCGCCCACGAAATACGCCACACATGCGTCCACAGCGACTCGGCATTTTTTTGCCCGGGTGATAAGCACTGGTCCATAACCGGCGCACCAGCATTTCGACATCATCGCAGCGAGATGGAGCGGAGGCAGCGTTCAAGTCTATGCTAGTGTCACAAATTATACGCGGAGGTATAATAGGTCAGGACACGGGCTTTGATCACGGCCGTGTTGGTCAGGTTCAACTGCTGAGTTGACGCCATTCGGTCGCTGAGGTAGAGAAGGTGCAAGCACGGGCTTTGATCTCTCTCGGCAGGCGCGTGCAAAGGGGCACGGCGGGGCGGCCCTTCTCTAACGGTGGCGTCTCAAGGCTGCCCCGTTCTTCGGCCGTTGCACCGGGCGACCGGTATCCCCGGAGCCTGTCTTGGCAGGCGCCCCTGCCGCTTCTCGGGACGAACGGCCTTGACAGCCAATCGACCACGCGCTCGTCGCCTATCGACTGCCCCTTGGCCGCTAGACCGCGTGGTGAAAGGCCCATGGTGGAAAGCCTGGACGCGCGAAAATGTGGCTCGCAATGACGTCACGGACGCTGCCATTGTGGTGGCCTCACTGCTGTGCCCTCCGCGGCACGCAGTTCGCATCGCCGAATCTGTTTTTTTTTTTTTATTTTTTTTTTCAGGCAAGATATTTCGGTAGCCTTCCTGTTACGGTGCCTCTCTGTGACATTACGACTAGGATTATCAACTGCCAGCGACAATTTCGATGGGGTGTGTAGAAAAAAATACGATGGAAGCTCGGAGTCCTCGCGTCCTTCAACCAACACCGTTAAAGTTGACAGTCTCACATTTCTCTTCTCTCCATTAATAAAAGTAGAGTTCATCGCACTCAAGACGTCATAGTGTGCTTTTGGACAATCGTGGAAGACCGACCACAGCGACACCTTTGGTCCCGCACCACGTCACCAGCGAGAATTGTCACGTGCAAGCCCTGTATACACCAACACGCGGTATCGAAGGTGCGCAGCTTCGATATCGTTTCTTAGCGGTATTGAGGCTAGGAGCGATACTACCCGATTAGAACCACCATACCTATAATACACTGAAAGTGCACTCATCCTGAGGTTCATGATTTTGTCTTTCCAAAGTATAGTTAATGTGAACTTTTAGACTCCTAAAAGTAATTAAAACATGTAGTTTTAGCATGCAGACCTTACTGTCAGACTGTGTGGGCGCGCAAACAGCCCCATTAAGATTACATGACAAGTATACTTCAAGTAGTAAAAATATAGCTCAAATGTACTTTTTCCTTCGATAAAAGGATCAAATTGTTATATTTTTTTAGCGGGTAAGTGGCTGTAAGAGCAGGAAATCATCATGCTCTGCTTAATGATGACCACGACTGGTCTCCAATGGCTGCCTGAGCACGAGGTTTGCACGTTCTAGTTCGTAATGTCCGCGACTGTACGTCTCCATTGGCCGTCTGAGCCCGATGCTTTGCACGTTCTAGTTCACAATGTCCGCGACTGTATATGGCCTTGCCTCCAACAACTGTACGAGCACGAGGTAATCCCCCCTCTTCCCAAAGAAAACGGTGAGCATATGGCCTCGCAAATACCGCGAAACCTCCGGTCTATAGTGAAATGCAGTTCCAGGGTCACCGCATAGGCGGCGCCCCCGTGCGAGTGTGTCCTCTCGCCGTAAGGGATTTTAAGAGGTTTCGAGGCACTCGGTCCCAAGGAGCCGCGAATGTGTGAACGGGCCTTTACGCCCATGTGCCAGGCGCGATGCAACTTCAACCGGATTCGAGCGTGCAGTGCACGGCAGACGAGTGTGCCGCGTGACACCCGGCGGGAGGAAGCGCGAGTTGCTCCAAGGCTCGTTGGTACGACACCCACGTCCTGGGATCAAAAACCGTCCCGGCACCGACGCGAACCCTGAAGACCATCGGTCGTTCCTCGTGTCTTTCTCTCTCTCTCTCTCTCTCTCTCTCTATTACGTAATAAACAAGGGGAAACGACAACGGGTTCCTCATCAAACACGTTCCCGAGAAAGAAAGAACTTGGTCGTAAAAGGAACTCGGCTGTACGTTGGAAATTTAAATCGGAAGAGCATTTCTAATGATCCCAACCTGCTTTCCACGTATGTAGGCTACCGGTTTCTTTGACTCTCCGTTCCAAAGGCAAGTGGTAAAAAAGTAGAGAAAAGAAATGACATATTTCAGAAGTAATACATTATGTTGCTCGTTTCTCCTTTTCACAAAGGGGAAGGAACTCTGTTAGAGGAAAGAAGTGGAAACAAGATATATGGAATTAGCAACGACTGTACTACTATATTTTGGCGATGCGCATAGAAAGTTATGATTCAGTTAACTTCAGAGTAACCTGAATCAAGCGATTTCATCCTATATGACATTCAGAGGCAACCCAGAGTAAATGTAATGTATTATTTTCCTTATCCTGTAACGCGTTACTCTAAAAAAACTGGTCGTAAATTATCTTTTAGGGGTTCTTCGGCTTGTCCATATTTTCCACCCTAAAACGTTCTTCCAGGCATCCCCTAAAGCCTAAAAGGTTTCTTCGCAGAAAACCTATCAGGGGTTCTATTAAATTCCTCTTTTTGATGCGATAGAGTTCTTCATCGCACAGTTGCCTTTCTATAGTGCACCAGGGGGCGATAGTGCTGGAGGCGAATCCGTTCTTCAAGAGCTAAAAGAGTTCTTGGGGCGTCTAAAAACCATTCAAAAACGTTTTTTTTTTTTTTTTTTTTAGTGTATACAAGAGTATTTTTTTTTACTGCTATTGCTGCAAGGACCGACCCCCTATACTTCCGTTTCATCTTACAACGGACAGCAGCGTACGTAACGAGCTATCAGCAACCAATCCAACGCTGCTGCCAAAGATAATAAAAAAAAAATGAAATCCTGAAAAAAGTTTGGGTTATCTGATTTAAATTAGATATATTCAATTTAAATCGGATTGATTCGATTTAAATCGCCGTAACTTATAAAATAGTGATTCTCTATCACTAGATTTATTTTTAAACATGGCACATTGATTGATAGATCCGTCCGGTCACTGATAACGATAACAACGAGGAAGAAATAATTATCGTAAATTAAAAGGACATTTTGATTAACAACCTTTAATCGATGTAAAACCCGCCATGCTAGGACAAACACAGCTTGCTTTGTTCGCTTAAAAGCTTTATTTGCTTTCCCTCTCGCGTTCTGATTTGCTTGAAATTAAACAATATTTTTTCTAGTTTTCGTGTGTGTGTGTGTGTGTGTGTGTGTGTGCGCGCGTGCGTGCGTGCGTGCGTGCGTGCGCGTGCGTGCGTGCGCGTGCGTGCGTGTGTGTGTGTGTGTGTTTTAAGCACTGCTTTGTTTGACATAGGACAATACGTACCTGACGAACGGAGTGCAAGGCAGCTCGACGCTCCGACCTTCTCGGAAGAGCACTGGTTTTTGCTCGTGTCTAGCCTGATATAAGAATTTCTCGCTCGACGATTCGTCGATCTAAATACTAAACAAATGCTCATCAAAGCATCAAATGATAGCCGAACGGTAAATAAAAATATATTTTAGGGATAATTTTTTTTTTGGCAGGAAAGGTTCGATTTAATAGTGAAACTGGTGCGTTTTAAATCGGGATTTCTATCACGACTGAAACCATCTCGCTTTTTTATTATTTTTTTTTTATTCTGCACTTCGGTCACGTAACACTAGCGCGGCGTTCGATTGGTTTAGATGGCTCGTAGCGTCCCCTGCGGTCCCACGTAAGATGAGACGCAGGCCGACCTACGGTATGGAAAAACAGGGCAGCGAACGCTGCCCTGTTCTTCTATACCGTAGGGAAACGGCGTATATATCCCTAGACGCCCACACCGGGGAAATCCCCCAGGTACTGGAAACTTCCCTACCCTGGGAACTTCTCTCCCCCACCTGGTAACACGTAGCGGCGCCGACGGCCCCGCGCAAAAAGAAAAAAAAAAAAAAAAGAAATCGATCGCAAACTTTGCCGGCGATTCCGAAACGAAACGTCCGACGATTTTTGCACACGCACCTTCGGCACAGCTCGACATTAATAGCGAGATCTATAGCTGCACGCAGCGATGACTTTGCGCAATCTGCTTCCCCCCCCCCCCCCCTATTTTCTTCTTCCTTTCTTTCTAATTAATACACCATGATACCCACATTCGCAATACACGTCGAAATCTCGAGCATATCTTAAAGAAAATCGTTGTGTGTACGTTTCGACAGGGGGGAGAGCATAGCCCCAAAAAGACGTCTGGTGAATCGAATCAGCTGTAGACGAGAAATTTAGCCAGGGCAGTACCACTGCAAGGGTGGGGTCTTTAGTGTGCATCGCGCAGTAGTGACACACGACCGCAGGTGTGTCACTACCACGGTGGAAGAAATACATTTAGGTGATGACTCTCAGTCCGACGCGGCGACCACATTATGTTCGGCGCACCGAGCGCGCTTCACTCGCACGGGGATAGATGGCGCCCAAGTATAGAGGGCCATGAGAAGGCTTGTATAGAGGGCTTGTGAAGGGAATTACGCATCCTTTACTCGGTCCCTGTGTACTGTGTGGTGAAATGATGAATTTATGTTGGCGCACTGGCACTGATTGCCTTTTTCCCCGTGCGGTTCCTGTTTTTTTTTAAACGAGAACATTCCGATGATGACTCAACGTGACAAAAATACTCGTATAAATATAAAACTTTCCGGCATAATCTACTGGGCCTTCAATAATTTAGAGTAATTCAGAGTAAACACCTGGGTCGTGCTCGCATGTTTTGTCAAACAGCGTGTTTGGTAACAGTTCCGTAAATTGTTGACACAGATTGCGTGGCTTTATAGGAGGTCGGG
The DNA here is from genome assembly GCA_013358835.2 of Ixodes persulcatus. Taxonomy (NCBI): domain Eukaryota; kingdom Metazoa; phylum Arthropoda; class Arachnida; order Ixodida; family Ixodidae; genus Ixodes; species Ixodes persulcatus. The sequence goes on from JABSTQ010011461.1 coordinate 13,040, forward strand.
TGATTTTTTCTACCCTGCTCCTGCCTTATTAAAAAAAAAAAAAATCTAATAATGTTACATAGTGGGGCCTGCATAATTCTTTACATGGGCATAAAGCTTAAAGCATTACAAACGGTTTATACATACGATGTCAACTTGTACTGTGGAACATACAAACCTTGTGAGCAGAAAAAAGTTTATGATGACATAGTGACTGAAATGATGATGATGACATACTGACTGAAATGATGACAAAGTGACTAAAAGTCAAACATTAGTAGCAGTTATAGGACATAAATTACTTTTCATCTATTCTCTCACAATATGGTGTTACCCCCCCCCCCCCCCCCGTCTTACAGGTAAAAAAAAAATACATGACAAATATTTTTGCTTGAAAATGTACACAAAAGCTGAATTCACCAAACAACGCCATCTCCTACATCCTGTGTTTCTCGCCCAAGCTCTTAAACTAAGAAGAGCGCTGCTTTGCTGATTTCTTCTTTTCTTGAGCTTGTTTGTTCCTACTCATAGTAATATGCTTACAGTGTTGTCGCATTCGCATGCGGATGTAGTAGTGGAGCAACTGAACAACTGTTTCTTTTTTGAGTTCAGCGCATGGAAACGTTATTGTGCATGTGTCAAGAACACTGTCAATTGTGTCCCAGTAGACAATCTGGTGGCTTTTATTTTCCACGCATAACTGTTCCGCTTTCTTTACTAGCTGGAAAAGGGTCCTGTTTGGGTGTAGAATGCCTCCTCTCTCCTTCCCGCTTGTGAGTGCTGCTTCAGTAGAAGTGTTCTTGTCGATGCTGAAAGCGGATTGGCATGCAGGGCAGCGTGTAGCTTTTCTTTTTTTTTTTTCATTTTCACACTCAAAAACCCAGTTACATAATATAGTATGCAGTCCACAGCCTTGGTTCCTTGAGCCTTTCTTGTCCAGACATCTCCGCATTCCCAGCCTTCGACAGAAATTAGACTGTCAAGCTTAGTCTTCACTTGGTCAACGAGAGGAGGAGACTAGGTAGTAACTTGCGATCGGCCCTCGGGATTGAACGACGCCACTGCTCCAGGCGAGTGCCATTCGATGGAGCTTTAAACAAGGACACTCGCTCTGCGTAGTTTCGGTACCCCGAATTGCAATTAGGAACAAAGCACATCTTTCTCATTCTTATAGCATAACTACTTCTTCTTCGGGTTAAGGCTCACCTTCGTGCCCGATGGTGGCACCTGTGATCGACACAGAACCAAAGCAAAACACGAGGCCAGCCACTGGCCGCATACCACCACCACACCACCACACCGCGAAAAAGACGAGCAAGCTACGCCTCCGACACCGTGGCCGCCCCGGAGAGACCTCATACCCACGGTGCTCACACCTCAGCGTCCTCCGCGGCGGCGCGGAACTAACTACTCCTGGTTCGAGGCTAGCTCCGAACACGATGTGGTTGCTCGCTCCCCGCGGGAAGAGTGGCCAGTGTCATCACCTAACCGTGGTCACTACTCATTCAGATCTCATTCAGATCGAAATGACGCTCTACCGATCATCATCTCACGCTTCAATCGTCCCGTGACGTGACGGCTTTTTGCCGCGCCGCCTTCTGTTCTGGGAGGCGTTCATATCACAAGCGGCAAAAATAACATTTTTTTTCTTTAAGTCGCTCAGCGAAACTACACGTCGTACAAAGCCGCAATTCCGTGCGAATGTTCGTCGCGTCGAAGACGATACGCTGTAAAAACATTGGAGATAAAAGCGCCCAGCGAGAAAAACGTGATAAGGGGAAATCGCGAGCGTCAAGCTTTAGGTGAATTACATCTAGGTACTTTTCCAAGTACGGACGCACGCCTAGAAGAATGGATAGACTAACGGCAGTAATTACTGTAAACGACAAAATTTTCGCGAGGACCCAATTTTCGCGAATTTAGCGAATCACCTACAATTCGCAAAAAAAATACGTCCCGCGAACAATTCGGGCAATGTGTGAACGTTACGGAAGCTACACTCGATTCGCGAAAATTAGAACCCGCGAATAATTTCAAATTTTCAGCTTTGGCCCGATTCGCGAAAATTTGAGCCCGCGAAAATTAAGTCGTTTACAGTATACCCTTTTGTATCGAGTGGCAGCTTGCGCCACCTAGACCACAAACATGTATACTCCTTACCCCCACTATTACTACTTGTAACTACTACTGCTCCAACTACCGCAAAACCATATTACGTTGTCGAAGAGCGGTGGTTCGCAATTGTTGGCAAACAAACGTGTTTACCAACAGGGGGTTGTGGGCACTGCAAAAGCGCAAAAAACGTTTTATTTTTCTTACGCGAATCTTTTGCGCGTTTTCGCGTTTTTAGTAGCACCGCTTAAGCGTGACGATAGAATTAGATACAGCATTTTCGTCTAAATCAGACGGGCGTCGTCGTCTCATATAATCCGTTATTGGTTATAACACAAAAACTACGGAAAGAAAACGGCTGTCAAATACTCAATGCTCATACCACCGTCTAAAAAAATCAAAATAAAATAAAAAGGGCGTTTGTTTTTATAGTTTTTATATGGAAAGTGTTAATCTGATAGCCTCAAACGTTTCGCATTACATATTAGAACCCCCAACGTTATCTTTTACCTTCCGGAATAGTTTAAATCGCTCGTAAACGCTTAGTTTGCCGATTCATCCTTCCAACAATGAAAGCATAAAACCCGTAAGTTTTCCTCGACGCACTCCGTGCACGTCCATCTTTTCACCCGGCCCGGATCGGGCAGCGCACACAAGTATAGGTGAAACTATATCTCGCCACTGCGCAAACAGCGAACGCTTCGGGAGGGGGAAGCAATTCCAAGAAAAAAAAGAATCGGTTTCCTGCCAAAAAAAAAAAACAAAACTCAAATCGCAGTGGATAAGTAAGAGTATGGACGAAGTAAATGACTGCGCACGACGTGGTGTGTGGTCGTCACTTTTCAAGCAATGCCTGCCAAGCAAACTACGCTAATGGACGACGCATGTACGCTCGTAAATCACGCTTGCATCGACATCCGTTCAAACCATGCATTCTATTTTATAGGTTGTAAATATTCTGCCGGCAACCAACACAACAAACCGAGCCCCAAAAAAAATTGCCGGTAGTTGTTCCCATTGGGTTTCGTGTAAAAGGAATAGTCAATACGGGAACCTCTAGTCGTGTGAGTAGCTCACTGGAAAGGTGTCTGTTTGACGTGCCGTGGGTCCCAGGTTCAAATCAAAATAGGCGAACTTTTTTTTATGAACATTTGGCGATTTATATTTATTTATTTTTTAGAATAATCATTGCCGTCCGAAACTCCCGGCAATCTTTTTTTCCCAAGCGGTTGTGCAGGCTGCCGGCAAATATCCCCACCCTACTTCATAACAGTGCATAAGAGGAGGTTCTTGATACGCAACGCCTTTTCGTCGGAGAATCTTCCGAAGGGATCACACGACCGGGTCGTGAGGCTTCGGAAGCCACCGAGAGGTACTTCTATAGTTTGATCACTATTTTATTCCAGGCTAGCTTTTACACTGGAACATATTAGGTAGCAGTAGCAGTTCGATATTGGGATATTTACGCGTGAATCATTTTGCGATCCCTATAATTTCAATTGAGCAATGCAAATGTGTGTATGACTAAGTTCTTGTCGTGCAGAACACATTTGATATTTCATCGTGAACCGTGAACCTTCGAATAACCGATAAATTAAACTGAAAAAGACAACTTCTAACGTTTAATGTCAATATGCAGTCTAATTAGCCACATTCTACATTATAATGTTCACCAGCGTGTCCTGTATTTTAGCATTTCAAGAAAAACGTAATCGAATGACTATCTTGGTTGATTCCTCCGAGGCGACGCTGTGCTCGATTACAAGATCACATTTCAGCACGTCCTCGCCTTCAACGAGGCACCTCTTGCTCTCGCCGATGTTGCTGATGATCGTTGCAAGAGACAGGGACACTAAAAAGCAACGCGTGTCTTTCGTGAATACGGTTTCTCCAACTTAGGAAGCGCACAAATATCACCACACCGCGTCAGTCACGCACGACCTGGCGCGCACAGCCGGAGCGACGCGGCCGATCGCGAGCGCCTGCACGTGGGTTGGTTTTTGCTTTCAACGATAATGCAGCGACGTTTAAAGCAAGGTGAGACAAGCAGGGACTACGCTCCCCCTACGCAGATGCTTTTTGAGCAGATAAATATTATCCACATACCTTTCACGAGCCTCAAGTCCTCGTCCTCCATGGCTGAACGAATACGAGCGGCGGGATTGTTATTCCCGCGGAATAGTTCTGACGGCGGCCGCTAGCCAGCGGCACCGTTCGATCTCCTCCCCAATAGGTGAAACTATATCTCGCCACTGCGCAAACAGCGAACGCTTCGGGAGGGGGAAGCAATTCCAAGAAAAAAAAAAGAAACGCATAAAAGATAGCAGAAATTTCCGCGTGTATTATCTTTCCTCGCAGCCAACGTCCGCGCCCAAGGTCCCTTCAGCGAGCGATGCGCAAAGGGTCGCCCAACGCACGTTGTGCAAACGCACACGACCGAATCATATACACCAAGTTCGCGACGAAATTACGTTACTATACGCTTCGTTTCAACCATATATTTTGCACTCGCTACATTTGCGGAATCACCCGCCTTTATCCTTTCCGGAATGCTATTTACTAACGCGAAATTCGAAATAGTTATTGTGAAATCGGCGAGTCAAAATGATGCGAAAACCAACGTTCAAATGCACCCGCGCTTTTCAGTGCCGTGACGTCGGTGGAAGGCAGGCTGGCAGGTCGAGCGGGCAGTCTAAAAATGGACGATGCTGAGCATTTGTTTCGTGGTGCTGCGCGGCTGCTAGAGCGAGCTCTTCCGAATCATTCATTCGACACCATGAAACTGCTTGTAATCAGTTGGGAACGAAGTCTTACCGTTATGCCTTCCGCCGACGTCCCTTTCATTGTTGCCAGTAGAGACTCAAAAAAAAAAAAAAAAAACACGGTGAGGACCAAATTCGTAAATTCAATGCGGAGCGCAGGTTTGTCCGCTTATTTTGCGGGGGTTGTGGTGACGTCAGGACGCCAAGCTCTGATTGGTTCTGAATGAAGGATAGTGGGTAGACCTCAAGGCCAGCTTGCTTTGGGGTCTACCCACTATCCAAGCCAATCAGAGCTCGGAGTCTTTCTGACGTCACCGCAACTCCCGCGCAAGAAGCAGACGACTCGCTCTCCGCATAACTTTGCAAAAACAACAACAATTATTTTGGCCCAATATTTGGCTTACTATTTCAGCGATGGTTTTGGTCTTTTTGGCAAATTTTCAGGCAAATCGGGGACTACGAAGAAAACGCCGGTCCAGGTTTACGACGCAGACGATGCTACGATCTAATGGGACCTAGCAGACAGCGTCAAAAGCGCACTATCAAGGTGTTCGTCCGTGTTCTATCCTCGCTGAACCAATATCATAAACAGAAAAGTCGTAGTGACTTGCACTTTTGACACTGGTTGGTTCCGTAGCTCGTACGTAGCGCCGGATGCGGTCGTACTTCGGATGTAAAGGGGTATAATACACCCGTTACCAAACACCCATCAGGCAACATTGGGAGTCGCCATATTTCGGAGCGACCAACCAACGTACAGCGATCGCAAAAACATGGCGACCGAAACACGTGGAAATATAGCAAACATAAAGCGGGGATGCGTGTTGTCCGATTCCCCGTAAGTCATGCTGGAGACACACTATACATACAGGGCAAACGGCCAAGTATGGCGGCCTCTAACAATTTTTGACACACCGGTTACGATGTGCCGGGCATTTTTAGAAAGCGTCCGTCGCGTTTCCTCCTGAGTACCCACAACGTAAATAAGTTACAGCATCATTACTACGAAGCGGATGTAATTCAATGAACACCATAAAACCGCTAATAAGCGGAAGTTGTCGGGAAGCATATGGCAGAGTACTCATGGAAATAGAATCATATCAAACCTTTTCAATTATGCTGCGGATTCCCAACTGATTTCTGTGTTTTGCTCAAATTGCCCCTGAAACGTAACTGTGGGTCAATTGAGACTAACGTACCCATCCGTAGACCACGGAAACTTGCTTCTTGGTAATTAGCACAGAAAGGTGCACACACATACATCAATCTTTTTGTTGCGTTTTGTTTTTATCTTTGTTGTTACTATACCGTGGAACAAATTGAGGCAAACCCTCGCTGAAAGTACCAGGTGAGTACCATTTCTTTCTTCCTTATCTTTGGTACTACTCCGATTTCTTTTTATTATACGGATATGGCTTCCACGGGATAAGCTCAACGTTACGAAAGAGCGTTACGAAAAGCCTTTCCACTGGAGGGCAGCAATACTTTCCACTTGGGTTAGTACCCCACTGTATCAATAGTACAGGGAATTCCGGAGTCTTCTTGGCCTGTGCAAACGAACTGTGCATCGTAGAAAGTTCAAACTCCATGACAATGTGACGCTAGCGGTTGGGATAGAACGCGAAAGTTTGAGAGCACGGCATTACCGAAATAAATAAAAAAATTGAAAAAAAAAATCTCCGTGAGCCGTTGTTTCCCTAAGCCTAATATCGTCAAAACAAGAACCGACATAGCGAACGTTTGTGGGATTTATATTAGTGAAAAACACTTATCAACAAGAATAATTAGATTGTTTTCTTTCTTGCTGACGATATCAGACTTAGGTAAACGTCGGCTCACGGAGAAATTTCGTTTCTCTAAATTATATTTAGATCCAGCTCACGTCATGTTCTCAAACTTTCGCGTTCTGTCTCAAGCGCTAGCATCCCATTCTCAGGGAGTTCGAGCTTTCTGCGATGCATAGTTTCTTTACCCCGGTCGAATGACACGGTTCTCTTTTCTCCGGAACTCCCTGTAGCGCTTGTACAGGTTAGCACCCCACCTGTACCAAAGGTACCACTGTACTATTGGTACAGGCTAGTAACTCAACTTTACCAATAGCAGAACAGCGTTATTGGTACGGGCCAGTATACTCGAATTGTACAAATTGAGCTCCATTAACCATAGTAGCTGAGCACTTTCCAGCACTATAGCATTTTTCATGACATTCCTGCAATACTAAAAGAAACAAAAAAAATGGCGATGGTTCGTTTGCGCGAAGAGTGCCAGTTCCAATAGAGTTTTAGGTACATCGTCCCGATGACTCCGATAACGATAACCCATACTCCCGCTGCCGCATCGAATCGTATCGTTATTGGGGGGTATCGGAACGATCGACGCAAGCTCAAAGCCATCCGCACGGGCAAGAGTCGTTCCCCGGCGCGTACGGGCAACGGCGCAGCGCAGGATTGCGCGAGCGCTGCAGTCCTCGCCTTTTCCTCCTTCCAGGCCGTCGCTAGGGCAGCGAGGCACTGGAGTCTCCCCCACGCGAGAGGAAGAAGCGCCAGCGAGAGCGCGATCACGCGGGCGCCAAGTTCAAGGGCGTCGCGGTCGCCGAGCGAACGTTGGGTGAACGCCCCGGCAAGGCCTTGGGCTCCGGCCGCCGCGCAGGCGCGCGCAAGCAGCCCCCTCGCCCACGCGCTTCTCCCTTCTCCCCTCCTCATCGCGGAGTTCGAACTCCGAGCAGCCTTTTTCGGACGCCTCTCTCGCTTCCCTCTCCCTTCCCTAGATTTGGGGAAAGGAGAGAGGAGGAGAGGTTCGAAGATCCCCATTTTGTTTTTCCTCTCCCTTTGAGGCTCCGCGTTTTTTGCTTTCGCAAAGTGGGTTCGCGCTCGCTGTGTTTCGGCGTTGCGTAACAGGCGGGCCCGCTTTGGCAGCGCGAACAACGATCGCCCGCTGCGGTGTGCATGGCTGTATTTTCCTCCCCCTACTTTCTGCTCCGGTTCTAATATAGCGCTCTGGCTCGACGCCGCTCGATACTGTTTTTTTTGCCGAGCGTCCGCTAGGAAGCGCTCGGAGCAAATCGAGCAGGTCGGTTATGGCCGATTCACACGACGGACTGATCCGCGGACGGATTGATCACGTGACGACATGTCCGCGGTTCGTCCGTCCCCCAAGCGCATCGACACGAGATAGACGACGAGCAGACTCCAGCGTGGACGGACCGAACCTGTTCGCCACCCCTACATCGCAATGTGCCACCGTTGTCCAAGAAAGAAATCGGCGTTTGCTACCGCGATAAAGAATCGTACGCAGCTGTTACGTAGAGATGGAGACAAAACACCATGATAGGCTTCGCGCGAAGCGCTACTAGCTTTACTAACCTAATGGATGGCGGTGACACAGCCATGATACTGCTCGAGAAGGCGTCGGCGTAGAAGCGACGAAGTTCTGGGCTCGCGGAGGGGCGATTAAAGATGCCTTCGCACACTCCGCGCTCGTGCACACCACAGACACAAGAAAGGTCTTCGCCGGTGAAAGGCTGGTCGGACGTGCAAGAATTATCGCAGGCGTGCTAGACGAGTTTTGACGGGAGCTTCTTGACACGGAACCGGAGGAGTACCGGAACCTGCGTCGGGTCCGCCGGGCAAAGTTTCTGCAGTTTCTTTCATGCGGGGAACCAAGGATCGCGCGACGAAATGAACCAGCGAACGCACAAAACACAACGATGCGCCACTTTTGTTTTCAGTCGTCCGAAAAAAAAAGAAAAACAACAACAACATTGTATTGTTCAGATTAAACTCTTTCCTAGTCAATCTCCCGCCAAAAATCCGCGAGTGAAAAGGCACTCGACTTTCAGTCCGCAGACGAGGCGCGGATAGCAGGAATCAGTGACGTGACGGTCACGTGACAATCGTGACGCAAGGTCCGCGGACGAAAATCGCGATTCGGTCCGTCGTGTCAATCGGCTATTACGCGTTTACAGACACACGAACATCTGACAAATTGTTAGAAGACATCCCAGAGTAGCGCATAGTTGTTACTCTAGGAATTGGTATGTACACTGCGACAGAATGGGGAGTTTTGCAGATCGTTCCGGTACCACCAAAAGAGAGTTTTCGCAGATAGTTCTGACACCTCCGATAACGATAGCCCGCCACTGCCTTTGCGCATGCATCGCATCGTTACCGGATATAAGAGAGTCTTAGGGAAGCGTTTCTGCTCGTCCGATACGGTATACGATGGGCCCTCCCGGTACGCACTGCGCATGCGCGAGTCTTCTGCGCCAGCGCATACGCGAAAACGGTCCCCTAAAACTCTCTATCGTTATCGGGGGTATCGGAACGAACGAACGGAACGTCAATACTCAAATATCCTTTCTAAATGTCGAACTTGAAAAAAAAAGTATCGTTAGAATACTGCAGTTAATTAGATGCAAATAATACGCCGAGGTTTATGAAATAATCGTGTGTCACGTCCCGCCCTGGAAGGGTGGTTTCCCCTTAGCACGCGGGATCGCTGTGGCGAATCAAGACACGCATAATCGCGATGTCAATTTTGCGGTGGTCGCTTCGCTGCAGTGCACCTCTGCACGGTGAGAAGCGCACTCACCGAAGCTAGCTAAACTCGCAGAACGAACCACGCACATGACAAATATTGCAAACATTTCCGACTTGTCAGTGATTGGTAGAGACGAAATCAAGTATATTCGAAGGTTCTTAAAATTCGCACAAGCCTACCGTAGCCATCTGGCCCTGCAGCGGGGCCTGAGCTATTATATTTTACCTCTTTTAAGTAGGGCTGGGCACTCGACCGATTAACCTACCGATTACCTATTGAATGCCTTACCGAGATTATTATTTTTTTTAAAATAATTATTCGTCTAAATGTTAACAAAAGAAAAAAAAGTAAAAATTTAACGTTTTTTACCACGCAGGCGTGCACGAGTACACCTGTATGACGGCAGGCCTTAGGTGGAATTTCGACCTAAAGCAAACTGTACAGGACGATATTTGTAACTCCAAACAAGTAGAGAAGGTTCTACGTGTCCCAGTCAGTTCAACGCCGTGCCAGTGTCCCTTTAGCGTAGCAAAGTCTATTGTGAACAATTAAAGGGTGGCGTTTATTCGGGTTAAAATGTTTCATCGACGCCCAACCCTTTAGGTGATATCGACATTCGTCGTAATGTTGGCGCAAATTCCTAAAGTCTGTCAAAACGTAGCAGCATGTAGCAGGGTAAGCACTTTGGCGCAAATGGCACAGCGATTACATCACTAACTCTCCAAAAAAAAACACAAAAAAAACACGTTGATGTCGTGTTTGCATTAACAGTGTCGCGCAGGTGTACATTGTAACGGAAGGATAGTATGTGTACGTGCGTATTTAGTACAGGATATGGTCTGTGCGTTATTACGGTCGCATGGTATGTGCGTAGCGTGTAAGATGTAGATTGTTGCTCTAGGACGTCTTTGTTGTATTCGATGCAAAATCCTTCTACAGAAACGCCCCCTCACCCTTTTACAAAACTGGCCTCCTATGCCAGAGGGGATAGTGTGGACAGGGGCGTTTCTTAATTCCTCGTTGGCATTGCGCCCATATCCAAAGAGCAGGTAAAGAAGCATGAAAACCGACCCCGACCCCCGACCCCCCCCCCCCCCCCCCCCCCCCCCCGTGAAGGCAAGAGTGCTAACACTTAACCTTCGACGCTATAGCTTCACCGCACGAGAGACCATGTAGGATTAGCATTAGCATCTGAGGCCGGAGCGTTAAAAAAGAACTACAAACTGGAGCAGAAAGCAAAAAAAAAAAGGCACATGGTTTGGTTTCTTGCGTCGAATTCGTATCTAATTTGTGCTCACGCTGTCGCCTCCTTTATGTAAAGCAAAAAAAAAAAAAAAAAAAAAAAAGTTCGCACGTGCGGTCTTATTATTTGCCAGGTGCTGACGTCGGGCTCCCCAAATCACTCCAGAGAAAAAGGGCATACCGACGTTAGAACAGTTAATTGCGCAAAACAAGTTAATAAAAAGAAGGGGAAAAAAAGAAAACGAGTTTCCGAGTCGTCCGTTCGGCGCCACATCGAACATCAAATTATGCGAGTTAAAAGAGAAAAATGAAACAGCCACAGATGATCGTAACTTAAAATCAACGGCGTAATCGAACATATACGCGCGCGGGTGCACACACGCACGTAGGCACATAAAGCTTTACACACTCGCACACACAAGTACACACACATAAAGGTAAGCCCCACGCATACACAGCCCGCCACACACAGGGGGACCCACAAACAAGCACATCGTGAATGTGCGTGGGCATGTGTGTGTCAGGCACGTAGCCAGGGGGGCGGCCCATGGGACCAAGACCCACCCCGAAATCTTCCATTTTGCTGGCACCTCCTCTGCCCCTCCCCCTCATACACCATCCTGTCATGGGCGCACCCCCCCCCCCCCCCCCCCATCAAAATCCTGGCTACGTGCCTGGTGTGTCTGCTCAAGGGACGCGTCTGGCCACGCACAAACGCACACAATCATGCGAGCAGAAGGGAAGATATTATCGACGCAAGCTCAACCGAAAAGAACAGCAATCAAACGAGAAACAAAAGATAGAAAGAAAAAAAAAAAGTATCGCGCGCAGCTGTGGTGACAGCGACAAGCTGCCAAGTTCAACGTGCAGTCAGACGTGCACGTAGCACGCGCCGGGCTTGGTGCGCGGAGAGGCTCCCTTCTCCGCTCCTGTTCCTTGCAATGGAGTCCCTTTGCAAAAACCCCACCGACCAACATCGCCTGTGGTAGAACCAGCATAAAGTGGCTGCTGCGCACTTACGCTAGGTGGCGCAAGCTACCGCCCGTTTCAAAGTGTACAGCCATTAACGTCCATCCATCCATTGGGCACGAACCGCATGATTAAATTTGAGCCGTCGCCCAAGGCGGACGCAGCACTCGTGATCAAAAGCTGTTTCGAGTGTGTGCCCAAACAATGGCGAACTGCTAATACTCTGTCTGGCAATAGAAAGAATAAAACAAGCTCCGGACGAGGGACGACGAACATTTCTTCAAACAAAGAAAGAAAAAAAGAAAACAAGACGGTTTGCGCATTATTCATGCGCTGCGCGAAGTAGTTCCGACAAGGTATGGTTGTCGGAGGAAGAAACGAGGCTTGTGGCGTTCGAAACGTGTACGTCTCGATAAAATGACATAAAGTTGATATAGGATGCACCCGGATGTATACTGTATCCTCATCACGTGATGGGGAAATCACTAAGGTTCCGCAGGACCCCTGTTCCTGAGGTGACCACGAGTGTACACGGAGCGCACATTTGGAAAATGTCTAGGTACGAACTCGCTTCGGAAACCGGCCGAATTAAACTGGAAAGCCACAGTATCATCATCATCATCATCGTCGTCGTTGTCGTCGACTGTGACGTCACAGCGACTCTCTTTCTGATGCTCAGATAAAAGGAGAATGACGTAAACATATCGTTTCCCTCGCATTTTTTTTTTTTTATTTACGCCAGAAATCACCTATATAGGTTGTTTCTGGCCTTTATACGCCGAAACAATGGCAGCGGTGCCTGGACGTGTACGGGGAATACGCGAAGAACTCGACATTGTTTCCTGGTTGACGGATTCTCTGTTTCCTCCGTTAGAATAAAAGGACCGGTCAACCTCGAACGACCATTGTACTTTCCCAAAATTACTTACAAATAACAAATATACAGAAAAAAAAAAAAAAACTGCGGCACACAATAAGTTGACATCTACCACCTGAAAATTGCGGAACAGATGCCTAGTAAATAATCTAAATTTGAGCAAATTTCTCCCGACGGCAAGAGGATCTCGAGGATTATACCACTGTACTTCGTTTCAGAGCGCAGCCGACGCTACGAGCGAATGAGACCGAGCACGCCGCTTCAAAAGCGAGAGTCACGCGGCCTTTTCTGTTTATGATTGGTTCAGCGACGATAGAACACGCGCAGAAACGTGACGATCACCATGACGGTGCGTTTTTTAAGCTCTCTGATTGGTCCGATCAGCTCGTAGCGTCGGCTGCTAAAGGTGAAAAGGAGTATATGTCATATATAGAAATGTTTCCTTTTCACTCTTCGTGTCATGTCTTAACATAAACATGAGATGTTGTCACGCCTCTCTCTCTCTCTCTCTCTCTCTCTCTCTCTCTCTCTCTATATATATATATATATATATATATATATATATATATATATATATATATATATATATATAGTATCATCTAGAACACGCGTTACAACATTTCTGATTGCACACAAATTGAATGTTTTTTTTTTTATTTATTATTATTGCATTTCTCTGCTAACGTTCCACTAGAGCTTCGCGCTTAGAGTGTCGGCACTCCGTTTCCCGATTTCGCCGTGGCCAGTGCCATTTTGGTGCCCAGTGCAGAGCGGGCGCAACTCGGCGTTCGTTACCATACGAAAATCCTCCGACTTGCGGAACTTTTGGATCCGGTGTCAGGAACCTCGGGCGATATTGTTGGGCTCTGTGGCGGACTGTTTTAACATTTCTGGATAACGGAAAACCGTTTCCCGCGATTTCTAAAAAAAAAAAAAAAAGTTTCAGATAATTAGTAGCAACAATTCTAAAGCACCACGACGGCTGACGTGTCCTTAGTCTCGAGCGTGGTTTATCGACAGCACACTGTTTAGAAACAAGCCAGCGTTTGCCCCCACCGGGTTTGGTAGTTGAACGCGTGCGCAGAAACCTGATTCGCCCGAGGGGAACCATCTGCGCATGCGCACTGCCGACAGCAGCGCCACCTCAGTGGCGTGACGTCAGTGGGTTGAGTTGGTCTATACGACAGTTTTGTGTTTCCAGTCGTTCTCAGTCACGTGGGTTCCGTATTTCGTAAGCGGAACGAAAAAAAAATATACTGAAACATATCAACCTGAAATATGTGAGGAAATAGAGGAGAGGCAAAACAAGAATGACCGACAATCGGGCATTTTTCGTGAACGCCTTCCAGCGGAGTGTAGAGATCAAAACGACGTTTTACCGCATACCAGAGGTGACGTCATTCAAGGTGGCTGCGGCCTTCTGGAAAAGGTGTATAGGGAGGGTTCCCTGTTTTCGAGTTGTATTTCTCTTCGAATTGAGGGCTTCTTTTTTGTTGTTGTTGTTTTCGGGGTTTCTATTTTTTGACAGTTTCGGGGTTTGTCGGTAATAATTTTTGATGTTGGACAACGAATCGGGATTTATGGCAGTTTATGTTAAAGAAAAGAGGACAAGTGTATGGGACTTCCCCCACCTGTAGAAAACATGTTCGCGACCCAAATACTTAGAAAACGCCCTCGTAGCGACGAGAGTAGAGAACGAGACAATGGGTTCTATTGCCAAGAATTAGGATTGCGGTCAGTTCGGGGTCATTACAAAATAAAGCTGGGGATAAATTAGGGAGTTGAAGTAGACCGCTTTTCTCCTCCGCTACGGTATCCGTGAAGAAAACGCCGCAGCTACGCATGCGCGCCGCCAGCCTTGTCTGCATAGTTCAAGGTCTTGTGGCGGATTACGAAGCGCTATCCGGGTGCTTAGCGGGCTGCGGAAACGGTCTACTACAACTCCCCAATGTTACCCTCCCGTGAAACGTGAGCATTGTTTGTTCAAGGACAGCTCCGATTCCGGATGTATTAGTGATGGGTCAGCTTGAACTTACTGAAACAGACGTAGAAAGGACGGGGACATTTAAAACCAGCCCCCCCATCACACTTCAAGCTGACCCACCATTACTAATATAATATCTACCAACGAGCTCAACTACGGCCTGTAATCCAATTCGGTGTTTGTCGGTCTTCCCCTATTTTCATAAAACCGGCTCGGGGGTTAATTATCGGGGATGTTCGGTATTTAACGAAAACACGGAACCTGCTTCTCTCGGCCAAGGGGGCACGAGCGCTCCCGTGAGACGCGACCACGCAACGCTTGCATCGAACATAAAAAAAGCGGCACTGCAGCTTCGATCGTTCACAAGCGTGTACCAGCGTCTGTCCTCGAGCGGTAATGTCTGGTTCCCACAACGGCGTCGGTAGCGTCCAAAGCAACCAAAACGACAAAAGTACCGGTACAACCGTTTCATTTAATTATTTATTTGCTTCGTCAAGGTACTACTTGCATTGCCTGTCACATTGTGCGCGACGAACTGTTTTCCTGATGACTTTGCCGTTGCTGCGAACGCAACCGTCCCAAATGTCCGAACGAAACATTACAAAGCCCCCGAAAAAAGAAAAAAAAAATGCAGCTCGCGTTTTTAGCGCCTTACCAAACGGATAAGAATAATTTTGTTGCAACTTTTTCCTTCTTGATATTTTCTATCACGATTTCACACCCGCCGATGAAATTTTGCCAGCTCAACGTCCGCGGGCAACGCGAAAAAGCGTAATGACGCACGAGCGAAACGCGACCGAGACAAATTCGATAGCCAGCCGGCAACAGCCAGGCGGCGCCAGCAGAGTGAGAGCCCACGGTTGTACCCTGTCTCGTTGTAACTTGGAAAAGGGTGAACTAGTGCCACTAAATAAGCTACGCTTCAGAGTAACGACACTTGGCCATATTGTGGCTTAAAATCATGGTTGCCAGTCATCTGAAGCTTTATCTGAAATCACAGGAAACGCTTTTTTCCGTCCTCCACAAACGTTTAAACAGTCCGCGACAAAGAAAAGCAATATTACATGAGCTTCCTAACACCGAATCGAATGCTGAGGAAGTCGCACTTTTGAATCATGACGATCTGCAGTTGCGTCTGCCCTGCACAAGCCCCGATATGGCGGCGCCCACAACAATGTCGAAGAACGGAGTGCCGATACTCTAAGCGCAGCTCATTTAGTGGCTCTAGGGTGAACGATAAGCCCCACATTGCGTGCCGAAGGCTTCGAAATGCGCGACGTGTAGGAGCGCAACCCACACATATTGGAGCATGACGCAGCGCAAAGCCTGATACTTCTTCGGAGTAGAGGCGCGCTCCGGTGATACGCAGTCACGTTCCCATTGGCCCGCCAGGGCCGTAGCTTCTGCTGTACTGGCATGCTACTCGATCACGGCTTCCTGGGATACCCAGTATTTCTTGCTTCCGACACTAGGCTAAGCGGCGCCACCAGAGTAAAAATTCACGTTTGAACAATGCAGCCGCCACTCCCAGGGGTACCCAATATTTATAGTTTCAGTCGCTAGATGGCGCCAAACTAAACAGCATTGCAGGTTGCCTATTTCGCTTGCCCAAAGTTGAGGACTACGGGCCTATTCAGTGACTTAGCCCTAACGGTAGATTTTTTTTTTCTTCCTGAACCCTCCTCTCTTTTGCCATTCGGGCAATGACACTCGAGTAGAAGCATTAAAAGGTACGGCAGGGACCCAGAGAGAGCGAGTCGACAATCGTCGTAAGTTGTCAACCAGTGGCGCCAAAAAGCGGTTCCGGGGGCAAACGAAAGATCGACCTTTTCAAGGCGCACAAAGCCAACCCGCTCGTCTAGAGATCCGCCAACGGGAAGTGAAGGGGTGGGGGCCTCCCCGCTTCCCTCGGGGCTTTGGCCGCGTCTCAAAAAAGGGTTCGCCGAAAGGAAAAGCCCCGACGCCGCTCCCCAATTTCCCCACAATGGCGGCCAACCGCTCCCCTAATGGCGGACGTCGACCCTAGCGGTGCGTCCGGGCGTCCAGGAAACCTACATCGTCGCCGCACACTGCAGTATCGGGGGAGGAGGCGTGCACTGACGTCACTCGGTCAGGCATAATGAGGGGAAGGGCACGTGAGAGGGTAGCTTCTGTAGCTTCCGCTGCGTTAACGAAGCGCTTCTTGCCACCAGAAAGAGGGCGGACTGATGTCACGTGCAAGCATGTATACATAGTGGCTTGCAAGTGACGTCCATCCGCCCTTCTTTATCACTTTCTTTCCCCTGTATGTCTCACTAAGTGACGTCACCTTTGCTTGGGCTTCATAAAACGGGAAATCTGCGTGCTTCGGCGAATCCATCAATTCACTTAAAAAAAAAAAAAACAGCTAAAAAAAGGCCGTTTGAAAGGACATTTGATAATGTAAAAAGATACAAAATCGGTTAAAATAAAAATAAACACATCCGTTAGTTTCAAAAATGCAAAATCGGTTCATAGCGAAAGACACCGATTTCCTGAAAATTTTGCTCTAACTAAAACTGTTTTTTTTTTAATTTGTCGAAACCTTTTATTTTTTGATTATACATATTGTTTCTTAATTCGTCTTATCATTTCCACGGATAATTATCGCGTTTAGCGTCCGTCTGAGGCAAATCGCCGGTATACTCCGATATCCCAAAAATAAATGAACGCCGAAAAACATCCGCTCATTTCCCTTTCAAATGAACACCGGGGAATCTTCGGCCTAGTTATGCGTGACTTCGACGTGACGTGATCGGCTGGTGGTCATTGCCCAGAGAAACAAATTCGGCGGTGCTGAACCTGTGTTGCAGAAGGTAAAGCCAACGGATCCTGGGAAAGTCGCGCCATTGCGTTATTATCCGTTATACTTGCCCAGCTCGCTCTCATCTTGGCATTAAATGCATTATGATAGCCGTCGCCTACCCTGCCTGCTAGCAGGACACAATCGGATACTAACATACATATAACCAAGACCTCGCAAAGCTGATCGGTCTGTTCATCATTTTGGCCGTTTCGAGTCTTCGGCAGGATCCGTCTACACCAGTCCTGCTAAATCGTTATGGAGCATCGCCGACCTGAAAGCGTTCCTCGTTAATGAAAGCGTCTTCGGCAGTGTGTATGCACTCAACTTATCAGTCAAGCTTAGCATTCACAGATCCTCGCGTATTTTAAGACAGGAAAATGAACTATCGTTGCCTCCAAGCACGCGGTATACGAATATGTGCGCTCGTTTCGCCGGTGTGTCGATAGCAACGTCGCGGTTTACAAGAAACGTCCGTGGTGGATCCAGGCAGAGCCGGCTACAGCTTGTGTCAGCGTCGCAGCCAGCGCCTCTCGCAGCGTCTCACAACCAGCGGGACGCTAGCGCGCGCCGCGACGCCAAGTCGCAAGCGTCTGTCACCTTGCGTCGCATACTCTCGTTGGGCTTCGGCGTGTTTGCCGCTTGAGGGATTCACCAGCGATGACGTCGCGCGCGGGCCTTGTCTTCTTGGTTGTACTACCTCAGCAGCAAGGCCGCCACAATGGCCGCCGATGTGACGGAAGTGGTGTGCCTCGGGGAAAATTTTATGTCCCGCGGTATCGTATTCGCGGCAATCGTGTCACGCACTGCATCCCCTCCTTCGTACGATAAATGCCTTTTTCGTTCAGTAAGAAACTTAAAATCAAGAGAGGAGGGGAATTTAGTGAGTGTGTGTGGTCATTTTTTTTTTGTAAAAAAAAAAAGAACGGAAGAAACACAGAAAGAAAGCAGCGCAAAAACAGAAAAAGATAAAAACTCAGAAACAAGCCTTCGTTTCCCCTTTCTTATTTGTAACGGCGGAAACCCACTGGCTGTGAGGTCACCATGACGCAATTTTTGAATGAAACTCGCGCAGAGATCGTCTCCGGCGACGCACGTAGATGCGTTCGCAGTGTTTGGCACCAGTGCTCGCGCAACCCCCGTTCTTCACCTATACAACGCGTACTACTACTACCACCGGAGACTCCACGTGGCTCTTCCGCGTCACCTTATCGTACACCTCTTCCACAAGGGTGCGGCCATCTGGAATGTCGTCACTTCTCGTATGCGGTAAAACATCGTTTTATCTCTCCACGCCGCTGGAAGGTTTCTACGAAAAAATGCGTGATTGTCACACATTCTTTGTTTTGCCTCACCTATATTTTCTTACATATTCCAGCTCGAAGCGTTCAGATACGGAACCCACGTGACTGAGAAGGACGGGAAACAAAAAAAAAAAGAAAAAAAAAAACGGACTATAGATGCAGAGCAGCGGACGATCCCATCCTGCAGCCGAGCCAGCGCTTCGAACCTCGTCACGTGACAAGGAGCGTCCCGCAGGTCGAGTGATACGAGACATGTACGGTACTCATCGCAAGTCATAATGCAATTACTCGCTATCAATCGCTTCTTAAAGTAACTTTGTAATCATTCGATTACATTTATCAGAAAATAGTCGCAGCAATAGTCCGACTACTTTTGGAGCTACTAAGTAACCGCTACTGCCCTTCGATGGCAGTGCAATTTTCCTACGAAGGAATCGTCGCACCGGGTCTACGACGGGAGGACGGCGTAGCAAGAATGGTGGATTAAGAAGGTGAGTCGAGTTTCTAGTTTGGTGATTCTAATTCAATAACGGACAGTATAAAAAGACCCGCGTTTTCAAACCTGCAAAGGATCTGTCGGTTTGAAAATATACAAAGTAATCGGAAAGGGAACGGTTCCTTTTTCAAGTAAGGTCAATTTCGTTTCTTCTCGAGTAGTCGGGCAATCTAATTTAATAGATTTTTAACCGAGAGTAGCTGCAATTGTCATCGATTACTCTTTTTGAAGTAGCGTGTACGAGACATACAGCGCCGCGTTGCGAATGGTTGGAATAACTTTGGCTGCCGATTAACTCGGCGAGAGACGTTCCTTCGACACTGACGAGGATTTCAGACTTCCCACGAGAAACGTGGTGTTATAGTACGAGAAAGTTCAGGAAACTGGACGGGCCTTTCACAAGTGTTTTGTCTAAACATAGTTTTTTAGTAAAGAAATAGAAACACGAAAACACCAGAACAAAAATAATACAGATTTACAACAGAAAAAAAAGGGAATTTGATTTTTGTTTTGTTTTTGAAGCGAAACTTGTATTATTTCTTATTCTTGGCCTATCTGAGCTTTCGACCTAGATTGAGACAACTCATAATCTTTCGCTAAACAGGCTTCCCAAGGAGGTATTCCAACCGGTGCTTCGAAACCCCCCCCCTCCCCCTCCCGCCCCTCCCCCAATTTTAGTGAGTGTTCCGAGGTTAGGGTACAGCCGTTAATAAGATTAGATGAGCGTACAGCCGTTAATATCCATCCATGCATGTGGCTCGAGTGTCGCCACTCTGAGGCGCGTTGAGTAGGTGCGACCGCGACGGACAGGAAACAAGTTACAACGACCGTACAGTACGTGTTTTTACGTCTTCCACGAAGGGGGGATCCCTGCCCCCCCACCAAGCGGCGCCCCCACCAGCCATCGAGGCCGGAAAAAAGGGGGCCGCAGCGTCCCTGAAACGGGAAGTGGGTCTCTTCCGGCCGCGTCGGCAATGACCGCTTTCCGGGCGACGCGCGCTCTTGCCGCCGCCGGCGTCGTGCCGACCACCGCGCCGAGTCTCGGCGCAGTTTCCTCCGGGCGACGCTGATAGCGCCGCACCAGATTCGCTTCCATCATGACTTGGCAAAAGGCGAAGGTTAATTCCTGCCCCAGATGAACCAATACCGCCTCGAAGACAAGGCCGGCCTGTGACGTCATCGGAGCCCCGACCCGCCCCAAGCGGCCAACACGAGGAACCTCGACGAGAATAGGCCGCATGGCGGCAGACGCGTGCCTTTGGCGTCGACGACGCGTCTGCCGCTATGCGTCGTTCGCGTCGTGAGACACGACTAGAGAGCCTGTATTACAGAGATGTCCCACCTGCTCGATCGGGTCACGTGGTTTATGGGCCGCGTTAATGCAGTACGAGCTGACCGCTTTCCGCTTTTCCAAAGCGTCGATCGTCTGCAAAAGTCTCCGCCTGGATGGATGAATGTGGATGGATGTTAATGGGCTAGACCCTTTGTAACGGGCGGTAGCTTGCGCCACCTAGCTTTCCTCCTCGCCCCGCGAAAACGTGTGGTTGGGGTTCCTTTCTGCTCCAAGTGGCGTGGCGTGAAGCGTCTCTCGGTACTTGTTGCGTACTCAAGTGTCGTGCGCGAGCGCGTGGAGCGCGAAAGCGTACTGTACATTGCACTGCTCATAATAGTTTTTTCGGAAATAGAAGGTTGCGGCGATGAAGCAAAAAGCACGGTAATTCCTAAACTCCGCCTTAAAAAACAAACATATTATGGCATTTTGTTCACGTGAGCAACGGAGAGGTTTATCTAACTCGCAAGAGATCGGCCGTGCCTTACCAGACTCCAAGGATGCTGTCCCCTCCATCCTGCCGAACGAACCTACATTCCTCTCAACGAGGCTCCCACGAAAAGGAGGTGTCTAAATTCTACGGGCCATCGCCTGTCTAAACATGCCAGGGCTGTCCTCACATCGCAACATGCGGGTACGTCATCGCCATACTCTTCGTTCGAATGAGGCTCTAGTCTCGAAAATTGTGTTGTGTGTATACTTATACAGCCAGAAGTTACTCAGCCCCAGTCTCCGGTGTCTCATCTGAAGATGAGCAATCTGGCCTGTCTGGTACAAACCGCTATAGCCCGGGGTCTTCAACGCGCACCAAGCAGTAGAGATACACGATCCCGCACGTAGGTACGATGCTCATCCCGACAGAAACGGGCGGGGGTGGGGATGGAACCCAGGGCCCCTGGGCTCTGCAGCGCGAGCTTTCGCTCGACATGCTGCGAGCTTTGCGCGCTGCCCACTCGGCCACGAATTCTCTTGCTCTACTCTCGAACAAACTGCGGCACCTTCGGAAAGACAGAGAACACACCCGTTTAAAACGAGAAGGTCGAAACGACAGTGGGGCAAATTGAGAAAGGGCGAAATGCGAATAGGGCGTTTCGAGATACATCCGGCTCAAATGCCGTCAACGTTTGCCATACCGATGGCGGTAATAGGGAGTTGGAGTAGATCGTTTTTCTCCTCCGCTACGGTATCCCCGAAGAAAACGCCGCAGCTGCGCATGCGCGCCGCCAGCCTTGTCTGCATAGTTCAAGGTCTTGTGGCGGCTTACGGAGCGCTATCCGGGTGCTTAGCGGGCTGCGGAAACGGTCTACTACAATTCCCTAATGAAAATGGAGTACATCAGGCGACCGTCATTTTCCGACGTTAACGGCAGACGGCAATGTGCTGTTTGCCGTACAGTTCATGTGTGTTTAATTTACGTTTCAACGGTGAAAAAGAAAAAAAGGGGGGAAAAAAAGAATTAGGTCCGTGTACAGTACATGCAAATTTAAAAGGAGCTGACGCCATCTGGTGAAGGAGGGTAACGAGTGAGCTGAATCATTAAAACAATATATATTCGCTCTTATCTAGCGTAAACATTAGTAATTGTTTTTATGACCATACTCATCAGCATCGCTAATCACTGGGCGTCTACTAATCGCTCGGACCCGACTCCGCAAAGTTTGAGTGCATCCGCTTGGACGAAATTAGTGTCCTCAACTCCAGAGGAGGCGACGCCACGCAGCGGCAAAGACGTGAAGGAGAGAAGCGGGGAAATGCGGACTGCGCAGCGAAAACGGGCGCGCCCTGGCGACCAAAATGTAAAAAAGAAAAGAAAAAAAAAATATTAAATGCACACCGTTGAACTTGCGAATTGCGATGTTGCGAAATTTTGTCAATCCTCGAAGTCTGAATGCTGCGCAGAACTTTCGTACGTTTCGGCGAAATTCGATGAACTTCAACTTCTAACGACTGTTGCATGACACCCCCCAGAGAACTCAAACTTATAAGAAAAAAAAAAGTTTATTGCAAATTTTAGAAAACTTCTCTAAACAAAGAGCGAACATATATACTTTTAAAGATCTTGCAAGCTTGTTACGCTCCTTCACCAGGTGGCGTCAGCTCGTTTTCAATGTGCACGTGCGCATAACAGCAAAACAAATAGGGCTGGACGTCGATTAAACATTTAAACACGATTAATCGCCCGCCTTTAATCGATTAATTCATCAATTAATCGGTGTCGTTCATTTGCATGTATAATAGTTAGAAAAAGTCAAAATTACATGTTTCTGCCTCTGCTGAATATGTTATAAACGGGGCAGTACCATTTCAGATTTTAAATCAACCTTCATGCCTGGTTGAAAACCGTCAAAAGACACACACATTCAACTGATTACTTCAGCCACTGAGGCAAAGAGGTTCGTTGATATCCTTCGGCAATGACAAATTCGTTTGTTCGTAATAGTCTCTGCTGCGCTGAACGGAGACTCGCTCGGCGTTGAAATGGCTGGGACGCGTATAACTTTCTCCATCCCTTGTTTGGAGTTACAAATCTCATCCCTACAGTTTACTTTAGGTAAACATTTCAGCTAAAGTTTGCCTTCATACAGGTTTACTCGTGCACGTCGGCGTGGTGAAAGCGTCGGATCTCTACTTTTCTTCGTTCGTCAAAATTTAATCGACTAACGGTTTAAAAAAAAATAATCGCGATTAAAGCATTAATCGATAGGTTAATCGATCAAGTGCCCAGCCTTCATAACCAACTTAGATGATAGTTAGTTGGATTTAGTTAAAATATCATCGAAACAACTTAAAAATATAGTACGTAAATGTTGATGGGTCAAGAAGCAGGCTCATTGTCCTTTTTTTATTACTTGTTCTCGTTAGCTCGGTATGTACACGTGCCGAACTCTTCTTGTTTTTATGTCTACCGCCCACGTGGGGGGGGGGGGGGGGGGGGGGGGGTCGAGGTCGTCGTCAAGCTGTATTTTTACAGTTCCAGTCGAACTTTGCTGTAGAAGCTAGAGGAAAAAAAAAGTCGAACCTGCTGGAACCCGTACAACACGCTGTTTCCAAACAAGCTCGCGCTTGCCGAGACCGCGTTTGGGCACTGCGCGTGCGCCAGAATCCAGATTCGTTCCCAGGGAGACGAAGCACTCGCATTGCCGCCTCCGCAGCGCCCAGAACGTCAGAAGTTGACTTGGTGCCACGATAGGAATCCGAGTGGCAAGAGTGCTGTAGACAGCCATTTGTTTACTCCCCGGGGAGAAGCAACTGAAGCTGCGACGGCGAACCAAACACCGGGTAGCGCGTGGCACGTCGCTAAGTACGGAAGCGGCGCGAAAACGCAAATTTCTTTCCGAGAATATTCCGGGAGGAGGCGGACGCCGCCACGTGCCAGAAGCGAAACGCAAACAGGAAGCGCGAGCGCGCACATATACCCGTGCTGGAAGGACGGGAGCGCCCGTGACACAACCAGTGACGTCGCTTCCGGTCCCGTTTCCACTTCCGGGTTCGTTTCCAAGTCGGAATCGGCGCCGGCAAAACAACTGGGTCAGCGGGAAAATCAAAGAAACACGCGCACAAAAAGAGGCGCGAAGGTGCAAGGAAAAGAGAACGGAACACGGGGCTTGGACAGAAGCCAAGGTTGCCAACCCACCACGAAATTCGCTGAAATCTGGCGAGCCGAATGAAGCCGAAAGTGGGGGTAGAAAAAAAACGATGCCCGCACTTTTCTGTGCCCGCTTTGTTTACAAACACCGACGCGCGACTCCGCCACAACGTCACTGGTGGCGTTGCTGTCGGTAGAACGCGCTGCCCACGCCTGGTGTGGCCAGACGCGGACTCCTTTGCAAACAGCATGTTGGTCTATGCACCGACTCATGTTCACAAATAAGGTATTATTCACAAAAAAAACCGGAGCGCCCCTAGCGGCACGCGATCGGCGGCGCGCATGCGCAATTGGGTGTACGCATGAAGCGCACCGTGACCCATCAACGAACCATTGGAACGCGATGCTGCGGGCGTCGGTGTGAGTTCCCGCGTTCTTTTTCGCGTTGAAGTATGTGAGCGTCGTTTGGCAACTTCCGGCTCCTTAGGAAATTTTGGTTAGCCGTTGACAAACGACGACAATGAGCCGCGAGCCTGTGCGAGCATAATTCTGAAACCTCCAGACTGTAGTTTTCAGAACCATGCTTAGACATGCTCGGAGATCATCGTCGTCGTTTGTCAACAGCTGAACAAAATTTCCCAAGGAACCGGAAGTTGCCAAACGTCACTCAGCTATTGTTGATTCCACGATTTCCTCTAGCAATGTCCGACTACTTTAGTTTCCTCAGCGAAATTAACCGGGCTCGTTACACCGTAAAACTTCGCGCGAAGAATGTGACATAAGTATGCGGCGATTCATTTCGCGACGACGTCGCAAAGTGGACGGTGAAGCCCTATTCACGCGACGAGATTCTCGCTATTTTCGGTCGCGACGTCGCCCGGTCTACAAAAGATGCGTGGACGGCAGCTGCGATGTTCGACGTCGATACTGACAATCGCGAGCAGAATCAAACCACGCGAATCGGACATAGCGAGTCGGTGATGGCCACCGGTAACATTCATGATCACACCCTCGTATCTACCGTTAAAGGGATGCTGAACCAAACATTTGAGTGTCTATAGGCCTCCTGCGCTGAAGCTTTGAACAAACTGTAGCGCCCTCATTTTGGGTAGTACAAGCTCACTTGATTGAGCCTCGCACTACTTATCACACGTTGGTTGAGCTTTTCTAATTCTGTCTGGTCCTGAAGAACGAAAAACACTTTTGGACGCCAGAAATCAGCCAGACTCAACGCCGCAAGATAACCAAGAGTGCCAAATTCATGACACCACCGCTAGGGTACGCGTCTCTTATCTCTGGGTGGTGACGTCAAAACACCTGTGAAGCGACGCTTTAATTTTTCCTTTTCTTTGTCATGTCTACTTTGGAACGCGCGGAACGGCTGTTCTTGGCTCACGCGCTTAGCGTCATAGCTTTGACGGCGTTCGAATTTTTGTTGTTTCTTTGTATTTTCATCGTGATCTCGCGCTCGACACCAGAGCTGGCACGCTTCTGCATGCGTGACAGTTTGAGACGCTAAAGTTTGTACTACCCAAAACAAGGCCTAACAAGTCCCTTTTCGCAGCACCCCCTGGGGAACGCAGGAGGCCCATGATAAGTGGCGCACGATCCTTCCACGAGCCAGCAGCCGCCGGTGTGCGCACACCGGCGGCTGCTGGCTCGTGGAAAGATCGTGCGCCACTTATTATAGACCTTTCCCAAAAAGAGCGTGGGGCCGGTGCCATCTTGAGTGTTCGTGCGTATGGCGCGCGCTTTCCTCGCTTTCCGAAGCGACGAACACGCACGTGCTGGACTGTGAAGATCGCACGCTGGAATGTGATTTTTGTAAACATTGGAAAGGTCTATAGACACTGAAATGTTTGGTTCAGCATCCCTTTAAGATCGAGTCTGCTTACCCTAAGCACCCTTCAAATTTAAGTCTTCATATTTGTTTGTAAACAGCACGTCGATCCGAACAAAAATTGGTACGGCCCACATGAGCCAATCGGAGCGAGAGCGCCACCCACAGAAAAGCTGTCCACGGCAGGAGTGCACTCTAACGTGGCGTGGTCACGTGCCTCGATCGTACGCTCGTGATTGGCTCGCCGGGTCCGTTGCTTTCGCTCTTGCCAGGTTGCGCCGAAACGAATCCTGGGCTCCCCTACCCTTCTCGAACCGGATGAGCATCGTATCGGCGTGAGGTCGTGCATCACTCTGCTGCGTGGCGCACGTTGAAGACGTTAGCATACTAGCACCGAGATGTTTCGGTGGCGCCCTCTTGCGGCTTCCGTTTGTGACGTCACATCCAGAAGTTTCCTCGCCGTAACGTCGTGAGTTGCAACCTTTTACTTAATATCGTCAGTTGCGAACTATCAAGTTCATGGGACGTGTACAAATAACGATGGAAGCTCCGAGTCATCGCATCTACGCGCAGCACATTCCTACAAGCTGACATCACGCTTCCCCACTGCGCATCTACGCGCAGCGCATTCCTACAAGCGCATCACGCTTCCCCACTCGTGACGATGCATCTGCGTTGCTGCGCTTTTCTTTGTGTTTTATTTCCGAGGCGCGTCCGCTTCGACCTTGAACGGCCCAGTCGGCTTCCGTGACGAAGCATCTGATATGACGCATCGCAGCCAATGGGAACCTAGGTGCCGTTTTCGCTGCCACAGACGACGCCGGCTTCGCTCCATGGGACGGTAGTTAATGCTTTCGCACTAAAACTGCGCCAAAAGTGGATCGCCACTGCGCTCGTCGACTTTCTGCGTTTCTTATCGCTGACTATATAGAGCACGGGTCTCCGAACTTTTTGGCTCAGGGACCGGATCCGGGATATGTCGCAGTCCCCAAAGCCAGAAAATAAATAAGCATATCACAGAAGACATAATAAATAAGTACAAAAATCCCACTTAGAGTTAAGATCTGAAGTGGTTGAATAAATACATTATATTCTGAAATTCAGTATTTAGTTAATTGTGAAATCACACCATTAGTATAAACCATAAAAAAATGAAAGCCGTTTACAACTCCCTGTAACGCCGAATTAGAGCGCAGCTCTTGAGGAGGAGGAGGGGAAGGTACGTGGAGGGGGCAATGCCCCTCCTGCTCTCCTGCCCTCCCGCATTTAGGGGAACATTTTCCGCTAGATTTAGCGGGGAAAATTTTCCGCTAGATTTAGCGGGGAAAATTTTCCGCTAGATTTAGTGGAGAAAATTATGCGCTAGATTTAGCGGGGAAAATTTTCCGCTAGATTTAGTGGAGAAAATTATGCGCTAGATTTAGCGGGGAAAATTTTCCGCTAGATTTAGTGGAGAAAATTATGCGCTAGATTTAGCGGGGAAAATTTTCAGCTAGATTTAGCGGGGAAAATTTTCCGCTAGATTTAGCCGGAAACATTTTCCGCTAGATTTAGCGGGGAAAATTTCCCGCTATATTTGGCGGGGAATTTTTTCCGCTAAACTTAGCGGGCAAAATTTTCCGCTAAATTTAGCGGGGAAATTTTTCCGCTAAATTTAGCGGGGAAATTATTCCGCTAAAGTTAGCGGGGAAATATACCCATGATGCACCGCGCGGTTACGCCGACGCCGACGCCGACGCCGACGGCGACGCCGACGCCGCTCAAGCCGGAAACAGGCGCCTAAGAGCTGCGCTCTAAAAAAAGAAAACTCGCGGGACACGAATAAAAGTGCGGGGGAAGTTTAGCTTTTTCGCGCAGGGCAGAAGACTAATGAGAATGGCAGAAGTGGCGATGACGCTGCGCAAACGTTACGACACTAAGCGTGAGAACTGGAAGGATTTTTAACCTAGTTACACAGACACGAGAGTGGTGGCTACGAATGGTGATGCTGGTGACGAGAACGTGCAATATATGTACTAGGTTACATGACGAAGTACTCTCAGCTAGGAATCAGAACGAATGCGAAGAGTTGGCTGAGCGTCGCTACGCCGTCACTTTACGGGCGCTTAGACGATGCACTTTTCTCCGTCGGATCATGGTGTTGCTTTCGGTCGGGCTTAAAGGGGAAGCTGAAGCACTTTTCAAGACATCCGAGCTAGGAGCGGACTTCTATAGACCTTTCCAAAAAAGGGCACTTGGCAGGTTCCATTTTCAGTGTTCGTGCGTATGGCGCGTGATTTGCTCGCTTTCCGAAGCGACGAACGTGCGCGTTCTGGACTGTGATTTAACACGTGTGGACTGTGATTTTTGTAAACAGTGGAAACGTCTATAGGAAGTATTCACTGGCGGCCATAGCTGTGTGCACAACTGCTGAGCGCGTGCTGATGGCGAGCTTCCACGGTTCTTTTGTAACGTGCATTTCGCACCCTGAAGATTGCCGGTCTTAGCAGCCTATTAATGTGGGCTCGTTCAGAGCATGCGCTCTAGACATCACCCACAAATATGGCGCCCAGTGAATACTCCTTATAGCTTTCTGTCTCGTGAATTCAGTTATCGCGCTTATCTTGGGCAAGAGTAAACGCAAACCGCATTTATTTAAAAAAAAAAGAAAAAAAAGTGCAGCGATTGCCGTTGAGATTGCGGCCATCCTCCAGGGTCTAGGCTCTTCGCCGCCTGTTACCTGTCCAGAACGTCGTGGAGTCATCGACGGCACCCCCGAGCAAGCTGAGTGGCGAGCGAGGGTCACCTGAACCCGCTGATGACGTCACCTTTGCTAATCTTTCCTCTCCTCTCTCGCACTTTCCTACCGTCGGCGCGCCGCAACCAGCGGGTTTACGTCGAAATTGTAATTGGCTATTACGACGCCCCTATACTAAGAGGATCGAAATAAAACTTAAGACTCCGAATTTTTAAGGTATATACAGTTACAACTATAATGTTTGTTCGAATTCAAGGACCTCTTCTTAATTATAATGCAATTAAATGCAAAGGTGCGAGCGAGCTGGACAAGAATGACGAAAATAATCCCCGGAGAAGGGGAACAAGAGGGACAAAGGACAAACACAAATCTCCAAACACAGCTAGGTGACTGGTGCGCGACCGAGAAAATCCGCCTGGTCCGGGTATCGAACCCGGGACCTCTCCATTACAGGTGGAGCGCTCTACCAACTGAGCTAACCAGGGGTTAGACGTCAGTAGAGCAAACGGGTTTTAGCCGCTGATAAAACCCGTTTGCTCTACTGACGTCTAACCCCTGGTTAGCTCAGTTGGTAGAGCGCTCCACCTGTAATGGAGAGGTCCCGGGTTCGATACCCGGACCAGGCGGATTTTCTCGGTCGCGCACCAGTCACCTAGCTGTGTTTGGAGATTTGTGTTTGTCCTTTGTCAATTTTGTTTCCCTTCTCCAGGGATTATTTTCGTCGACCTCTTCAGCAGTTCGAATTCGAGGACCGCAGGCCAAATTTCTCGTTGATAGCGTGTAAACAATGTCGCCATAGCGTGCCAAGCGCTCTCTAAACATCGAACAACTAATTTGTTTGCTTTGTTTTGGAAGTTCCATTTTTGTCTCTCTTTCGAACCTGTCCTCTTTCCAAGTGTCACGCCCCCCACCCCAAAGAAAAAAAAAAAAAACCGTACTGTTTTTGCGTTTGAAACAGCCGAACACGCGTCACACTCGTACATTTTAACTAAAATTGAACGTGACGAATTCGCGGCCGCATAAATGAGGGACGTGGTGTCTCGCGTTTCGAAAGACCAAGGCAAAGGAAAGCTGCAACGGTGGCTTTTTTGATAAATTCTTCTCCTGAAAGGTTAATCACTTCTACTTGGAGACCACCCGTCGAGAACAGACTGGACTGTGCGGTGCCCGAACGCGTCTTCGACTCGTGTGTTCAGCGCCCTGTTCCGCCCGTGCATCGGAAGGGGTGTCTCGCAGTGCATGGGGACAAATGACGTCACGTGAGCCGGCGCATCATTTGTTGCCACTCGCGAAGCGAAGGAAATAATGAAGGGTATTATCACGTTGCCGCACGTTGCGATCCTGGCGGTTGCCGTTACAAGTCCCGGCACTAAAGTAGGAGCGAACGCGAGTGTCGCTGTCGTCGCGTACTCCCAACTTCTGGCTGCCGAAGTTCCCAAGGACATGCCACGCTGGAGAGCGATCTGCAGCAGAACAGGCGTCTGCCACAGACACCACGGCTGTTGGGACGCCGCCAGGATCGCGACCGGCGACAACGTGACACTTCTTTTGACGTCATCAGGATGCAGCGAACAGATCAGTCGGATACCCGTTCCCGGCAGCGTTCTGCGACTGCTACGAGGACGAGGAAAATCTAAATCGCTGTCTCGTCATAGCAGACGCTCTAACAACAGATTAACGCACGATGATTTTAACCCGCGACTGGGGCAGAGGACGAAGCCTTTTTTATGGAGGAAGGAAAAGTAAGAGGGACAGACGGCGTCTCTAACTCTAACGCGCCACTTTTTGACCTTCATTAAACGCCACACGCAAACCGAACAATTACTTAGCTTCTTTGCGACGCCAAACAATTGTGTAGTGTCGCGAGCAATAAACAGTTCACGTAGCAGGAATGTCTGCACGCCAGCCAAGAGGAAACCACGGGGACCTGCGTGTTTACCCCGTAAGCGAGCGGATATGGTACCGCAGCCGCACGCAGCGCGCATGCGCGGGGTGTTTGCCTCAAAAACAAAACACCGTCACTGAGAATCGTCTATGCTTGTACGCCTTTATATTAGAAACAAGATGTTTCGGTGGACAACTCTTACCGTTCCTACCTGTAACGTCACGACCGGGATTATCAATGCGGAGAGCAAATCGTCTGCTTCTCGCGCAGGGGTTGTGGTGACGTCAGACCGACGCCGAGTTCTGATTGGCTTCGATTGGAAGGATAGTGGGTAGACCTTAATGCTAAATGCCTCCAGGTCTACCCACTATTTTCAATCAGCCAATCAGAGCTCGGCGTTCTAACATCATCGCCACCCCTGTGCAAGAAGCAGACGAACTTGCGCTCCGCATTGCGAGCGAGGATTTCGACGGCGTGTGTAAAAATCGCGATGGAAGCCCTTAAACCAACACCATTAGTCAACAGTCTGACAATCTCTTCCATCAATTGCGTAATTTACAGAAAAAGTATTACAGACAACGTCTGGCTATGGATCAAGATGATTGAAATTCAATATCTGCATGGTGCTCTCTGCGGCAAATGAACATAAACACCAGCAAAGGCGAACACATTTCCGTGTTTGCATTTCCACACTAAAAATACTTCCTGCCTAAGACGAAACCTATACACAAACTCAGATCTGTTACATCACGGCGCGGTGGTGGCGCATCGGGCGCACTTCCGGTCTGGGGCTGTGGGCGGAAGTCACCATGCGAGACGTGCATTCCTGTGTTGTTTTCAAAGAAACCGGACAAAACCTGCCATCTCGTCAAAACACCGTGACTGGAGCTGTACCAAAAGAGTCGGGAAAGGTCTGAAGGTCAGTCTTCATGAGTTTTCTGCCTGCTCGGTTCGTCCGAGAACGTGGATAGGGACCGTGAAAAAGGAAAACCAGACGCCGTCCGACCACGATTGCTTGTGCGGGAAGGACTTTGGGTTGAATTCACGGATACCTGCGGTCGTCAGAATTTTTTGTTTTTTCCAACAAGAACGCGGGAAAAACGCCAAGTTGTACGGACCACCTGCGGATACGTTCAGTGCGTCATCTAGTTCAAACGGCCGCCTGATCGTTCGAACTGTCGTCTGCGCTCTCAAACGCTTCTGCTTGTTGTCGTCTGCTCGTTCAAACAACAGAGGCCCGTACGAAACGTTGACCCGGTAATTGCGATAAGAAGTCAAGTGCAGGCCTCAAAAGACTTTCAAGTTTGAAGGTTGGTTGGGGTAAGTATAGCTCGGTGTATACAGTAGATACAAGGAGATGTCGATAAGTGTTACTGGTGACCATCACCGACTCGCTATGCCTGATTCACGTGGTCCGATTCTGCTTGCGATTTTCAGTATCGACGTCGACATCTCAGCTACGGTTCACGCTTTTGCAGCCCGAGCGACGTCAGACTGAAAATAGCGAGCAGAACCTCATTGTGCGAATCAGGCTTTAGCGTCCATTCGGCGGTGTCCACGCGGAATGAATCGCCGCATGTCATATTATTCACTCGAAGTTTCGCGGTGTAACCAGCCTCGTTAATTTCGCTCAGGCCGTTAAAGTAGTCATTGCCAGGGAGAATCAACAATTCCAACGCGAAAAAGAGCACGGGGAGTGACGCCGACAACGTCGCATTCCAATGGTTTGTTTATGGGCGACGGCGAGATACTTGCCCACACCGCATCGCGCATGCGCGGCGCCGGTAGCGTCCGCTTCGGGCGCTCCGGTTTGTTTATAAACATGAGTTGGTCTATCCACCAACACATTGTTGACAAGCAAGCAAAGTTTGCCTACACCTGGTGTGGGTGCACTGCACGAGCGCACAAACCAGATTTGTCCGAAGCCAAGCATCTGCGCATGCGTGGTGGCGTGACGTCCCCAGAGAGTTCAGTTGGTCTACAGACTATAGACCTTTTCCGCTTACTCTAGCCCCCGACCGCTAAGTAGGCATATCCGGTATGGGCGATGAAAAAATATCATAACGTTTCAACCTGCAAATGGTAAAAAAATAGAGTGGAGGCAAAACGAGAATGTGTGACGGTTACGTTTATGTCCTAAATGCCTTCTATTGCCGTGGCGACGGCAAAACAATGTTTTCGCCCATACTGGAAGTGACGACAATTCAAGATGGCGGCGCCCTTGCGAAAAAGGTCTACATACGGCGTGGAAGTTCGTCTGCTCTTTGCCCACCTCGTGTGCTTGTCTACCGCACAAATACACTTGACATGCTTTTCGTTTTCCCCCCACCACCTAGAGACCTGAACGAATCGAAGCCCGCGAACTAGAATTTTGACGTCGTCACGCAGTGAGATCGAGAGAAGGCGCAGATTGGATACGAGGGCTGCGTCAGCGCTCGGCTGGGCCTCGTTGTCCAATGAACGCCTCCAAGGAGGCTCGGCATCGGGATCGGGTCCAATCGCTGACTCGGCGCCATCTGACTGGGATGACGTTCCATAGAGGAAGAGGAGGATGTTCGGGAGTCTATAGATTATGTTTAGGGTTCCGTGTTTTCTGTGTTTATTTTTGTTCTCAAATTTGGGGGTACATTTTTTTCGGGGCTTAATTTTTCCCACAGATTCGGTGTTTTTGTGTAAATTGGTTTAAGTCATACCCAATTTACACAAAAAACACCTAATCTGTATTAAATAATTAACTCGTAAAAATACCCCAAATTAAAAAACAAAACAAAAAAAAAAAAACTTCGAAAACACGGAATTTTAATTATATTCCACGTGGTGTCGCCTCAAACAACGAAGGCACGCGCTTGGCTGCCTCGTCATCGTCGCATTTTAGAACACTCGCTCGCCGAATATACGTCGGCCGATGCACTGTCACACACAGCGCTGCCTGTAGACAGTGACGTCATCAACGGCCACCCGGAAGTTTCACGCCGACGTGAAGAAGCAGGTTAGACGCTGCAGCTGTCTTCGCGGTCAGATAATGAATCCCATTGCTTCACTGGGCCGGTCCCTCGCGCGCCCGTGTTTTCCTTTTCGCAATGCGGAGGACCTTGACCGCACAACACGAGCCACACGCGGTGCTTGATCGTTTATTCTCCGTCTCTGGAGGAAGCTGGAGTATCCTCATTCCGGAGCTTCGAGTGCGATCCGCCAGATGGCGACCCCGATAACCCACTACACAAGCACTGAATAGGTGGCGTAAGCCGCGACCCGATTCGAATAGGTTTCACCATATACACCCATCCATTCATTAAAAAAAAAAGTTTTTTTTTTTGTTTTGTATTAGCATTAGAATGCTTGTTTAACGAAAACTCGGCGGTGTATTTCGTTCGTCAGTTGACGCATGCGACGCTCCCATTGGTCCGAAGCGCTGACATGAGCACGCGTCAACCTCTCCCCCTCTCCCCGGCGCTGACAAACTGACAGACACCGCCGGGTTTTCGTCAAAACGAGCCCTTTCGTTTTCGGCAAAGTTACGCGCACAGCTGGCGCGGAGCCAGAGAGGAGGAGGCGCCGCGTAACACCTCCTAGAATAGATAACAAAGCCGTAGTGCTCAATGTGATGGCTTAATCAGACAAGGCCAACGCCGGACACAGATTAGAAACGAGAACTGCGTCAGCGCTCGCCTTCGAGTCAAGTTTTAGCCGAACGTTGACGCAAGGCTCGTGTCCAATCTGTGCCCAGCGTTGGCTTTCTCTGATGACGCCATCTCATTCCGCACTACGGCTTTGTTATCTAGGAGGTGTTGCGCCGCCGCGCGGTGGAATGCGAGTGTGCTCAGTTGCCGCTCTGCTTTCGCCGGTTGTTCTTCGCTCTGAGTTTCCGTAGTAGCGGTGCGTGGGCTGTGATGTGTGATGTGATGTGTGGTTGGTGTGTGTGATGTGTGGTGTGGTGTTGTGTGGTGTGTGTGTGTGTGTGTGTGTGTGTGTGTGTGTGTGGTGTGGTGTGGTGTGTGTGGTGGTGTGGTGTGGTGTGGTGTGGTGTGGTGTGGCGTGTGTGTGTGTGTAGTTAAAACGATGAACACGGTTCCCTCCACGAGTGATATGGATGCGGTTCCTTCCACGAGTGGTATGGAAGTGGTTCTTTCCACGAGTGATATGGGTGACCGTATCCAAAAGCGTCAACGTACTCTGACAGGCAGAATACGATAAAGGGGTGAAAAGAGTTACAGAAAGATCCATTGGTAAATTCTTGGGGAATCCGTTAGCATGACCCTTGGGAAACACCGCACACGTCCCTCTTTAGGAAACGCTAACACTGACCCCGTACCGAGGCCAAAAAGAGGGAGCAAAAAATAAAAGCAACAAAGAAAGCCATAAGAAAAAAAAAAGGAAGGGGACAGCGTTAGCGTTTTCCAAAGGGGGACGTGTGTGGCGCTTCCAAAAATAAAAACGCAATCCCTAAAAAAAACAAAAAACAAAGATTGTCGATTTAGTTGGGAGTGTTGCGCAGACACTTTAGGCATAACCGGCTGTGTGCGGAACGAAACGTCTGCGGTCAGTGCTAGACACTGCTCGCCACTTTAGCGTGACGTCAGGAGGACGTCTTAGGTAGGCTCGTTGCTAACCAATACAAAAATACCTCCACGTGAACGCCGATTATCTATTCTGAGGCCCATCATCTTTGCGTGTCAGAATGTAACGTGTTCAGGAAATGAATAAAATAGTAAAGTAAAAATGGTTATCAGCACTCCGAAAAAAAAAAAAAAGAAACTATTCTGGTTTTGACCTTTCTGAAGGCGCTTCTAGTCGCGGCCACACTGCTAGCACATCGTAGAAAATACAGTCTGCCAACCCGAGTCACCGCAATATCCGTGGTTCGAATGCCTCGTCCCAAGTTTTTTCCTCGAAACCATTGCCCCGCGGCATTCGAACCACGGATATTGCGGCGACTCGCGTTCAAATCTGTATGCAGACTGTCTTTTGTATGATGTGTAAGCAGTGTGACCCGGGCTTTAGGGCAAAGCGTCGGGAAAGGATGCAGAGGCTCCGATAGTCCAGGCACATACACAAAGAGGTGAAGCCAGCCAAAGAAACATCGCTGATAGCAACAAAGATGCTGCAAACGTTGTTGTCTGTTTACGGCCGCCGTGCTGATAACCCTATATCACGCCTGAAAAGGGCTCGCCTCCACTTTCCGAGTGCCGCAAGTATAGACCTTTTCTACGCGGTCGCCGCCACATTGAATCGCGGAACTTCCGGCATGCGGCAAAACATCGTTTTGCTCTCGCCACACCACGGGAGAAGCTCACGTTTTAATCGCGACCGTCTATCATTCTCGCTTTGCCTTTTTTACATTAGTATTTCACTCGTTTCACATTGTAACGCCTTCCGTTTTTTTTCTTCTTTTTTCTTTTTTTTTTCCTCATTTTGCATACTGAAAATTTCAACTACGTGGCTGGGGACCATGGGTAAACGAAAAAGGTCTAAGGGGAGGCCGGTGCTTTTCTTTAAGGAACGGGACAGCTTAGATATACAGGGAGTTTTAGTAGATCGTTTCTGCATTCCGATAACGACACCCGATCCTTCACCGGCGCCTGTACGCACGAATTGTATCGTTATCGGAGCGCCGACACAATCCGCTAAACCTCCCAGCATTTTAGAGAAAGGCTTCTGGCCGGTGTCATTTTCAGCGATCGTCCGTATATGGCGCGTGCTTTTTGCTCGCTTTCCGAAGCGACGAACATGCGCATTATGGGCTCTCGAGATCGCACATGGGCTGCGACCGTGTGAACACTGGACCGGTGTATAATCACCGCGGGCTGAGAACGACGGGGCGTCTGCTTCGGACGTCACCAGCATGAGTTGCTTTCCGTCGTGCTTCGGCTCACGCCCCAAGCTCACGTGGCGCCGAAGTGTTATCAAATCAATCCATAGACAGGAGGGAAACGGCAGGGCCCACTGTGTTTGATGAATGTTTTCTACCGAATCGCTAGAATCTGTGTCTTAGCTCGTGCCAAAGAAAGCCTGCCTGGGGCGCCCGAGCGCTAGACTCGACTTTAAGTGCCACTCCGCACGTGCCACTGCGCACGTGCGCCACCTTCGGCAGTATAGACGCTTTCAGGCAGCTGTGCATGGGCGCCGCCATAACCGACCTTCAGTTTTTGTTCCCTCTTATTCCGTTCGCTCCACTTCATCACTATCACACTAGGTCAGGTCATTGCCATTTTAGATTCTACCGCGTCCTTCTCCCCAGCATAGGCCGTTGTGGAGACTCGTCAACGCCCGCTTCAGTGGATCGGCATCTCGGTAAGACAAGAGAAGGTCGGCTATGGCGGCTCAATTTGGCGCGCGCTGAAAGCGTCTATTCTCCTTCACAGTCTGGGCCAAGACGCCGGCTCGATACTCCGTTCTTAATCCTTTGAAGCGTTCTTCCGCAGAGCGAGCGCTCGCGCTAGAAATGCGTAAGCCAGGAGCTTGGGCTGACTCGCGCTTATAGCTTTGGCTACAGCCTCAGGTTCAGGGTGAACAGAGTATAAGGAGTATTCACTGGACGCCATATTTGTGGGTGCTGTTTAGAGTGCATGCTCAGAACGAGCTCACATCAATAGACCTATTGCTATATTACCCAAGCATCAAGGAGAATGCAGGGATTGGTGTTCCACGCGCCGCACGTGCTGGCCTCAGCAGTAGTAAATTTTCCAAAGCAAAAACCTAAAACAAATTGTATCTTGCACGCGCGTTCGTCAACGCTTTATTTTGGTTATTTACTTCGAATATTTTATACGGGGAAGACGTGCGCGTGTGGCGCGTGGAACACCAATCCCTGCATTCTCCTTGATGCTTGGGTAATACAGCAAATGGTCTATAGGCTGCTAAGACCGGCACTTTTGATGGCGCGGAATGCACGTTTCAAAAGAACTGTGGAAGCTCGCCATCAGCACGCGCTTAGCATTCGCGCACACAGCTATGGCCGCCAGTGAATACTCCCTATTGGCGACGTGCGCGATCGAAAGCGTCGCTGTGGTCGGCCTTCCGCGATTGGCCGAATGCTGACTATGACGTCAGCAAAGGATTTATCATCGACGGAAATAAGAGGAATAGAAGAATTTCAATTTCGACGGTGCTAGTAGTGTACGTTGCTTTAAGAGCGGAATGATTTCAAGCTTCCACCATGCTCCTTACAAACACCACTAAACTTGTTGTTCGCAAGGTAATGACGTCACGAAAGCTATCCATAAGAGGGCGCCACTAAAACATCTCGCCGCTAAT
Organism: Ixodes persulcatus; assembly: GCA_013358835.2. Lineage (NCBI taxonomy): Eukaryota > Metazoa > Arthropoda > Arachnida > Ixodida > Ixodidae > Ixodes > Ixodes persulcatus. The sequence continues at coordinate 50,757 of JABSTQ010011461.1, forward strand.
AGAGAGCATTTACTGGCGGCCATAGCTGTGGGCGCGACTGCCGAGCGCGTGCTGACGGCGACTTTCCACAGTTCTTTCACCACGTGCATTACGCAACGTCCAGATTACCGGTCTGCGCAGCTTATTAATGTGAGCTCGTTCTGAGCATGCTCTTATATATCGCCCTCAACTATGGGGTCCAGTGAATACCCCCTATAGACCCTTTTCACAAGGGCGCCGCCATCTTGAACAGTCGTCATTTCCAGTATGGGCGAAAACAATGCTTTGTCACTCTAATAGACGACACTCAGGAAGCGTAACCGTCACCCATTCTCGTTTTGCCTCCCCTCTATTTGTTTACTACTTACAGATTGAAACGTTTTATTATTTTTTCCGTCGCCCATAGCGGATACGCCTATTCGATGTCTGGGGACGAGAGTACGAAAAAGCTCTATAGGGAGTATTCACTGGCGGCCATATTTGTGTGCGCGGCTGCTGAGCGCGTGCTGACGGCGAGCTTCCACAGTTCTTTTACAACGTGCATTCCACACCATCAAGATTGCCGGTCTTAGCAGCCTATTAGTGTGAGCTCGTTCCAAGCATGCGCTCTAAACAGTGACCTCAAATATGGCGTCCAGTGAATACCCCCTATTAGCGGCGAGATGTTTCGGTGGCGCCCTCGTTTGGTTACCTTTCGTGACGTCATTACCTTGCGAACAACAAGTTCGATGGTGTTTGTAATGGGCATGGTGGAAGCCTAAAATCATAGCGCTCTCAAAGCAACACTGCCAACACCGTCAAAATTGAAGTTCTTACATTCCTCTTATTTGCGTCGATGATAATTCCTTTGCTGACGACATAGTCAGCATTCGGCCAATTGTGGCGGGCCGACCACAGCGACGCTTTCGATCGCTCACGTCGCCAATAGACCTTTCCAAGAAGGGCTCCTGGCCAGTTCCATTTTCAGTGTTCGTGCGTATGACACATGATTTGCTCGCCTTTCGAAGCGACGAACATGTGTGCGTGCTGGGCTGAGGACTCCAAAATGCCCCTTTTCTTTCCCAAACCTCAATAGATTGGAATCGCCATCCCGCGCCCAGAGTCTCAATTAGCCCCGTGCGCGACCGAAAGCGTCGCTGTGGTCGGCCTTCCACGATTGGCCGAACGCTGACTATGACGTCGGAAAGGGGATTTTCATCGACGGAAATAAGAGGAATGAAAGAACTTTAATTTTGACGGTGTTGGCAGTGTTCCTTTAAGAGCGCAATGATTTCAAGCTTCCACCATGCTAATAACAAACACCATCTAACTTGTTGTTTGCAAGGTAATGACGTCACAAAGGGGAACCACAGGAGGGCGCCACCAAAACTTCTCGCCGCTAATAGCTGATGCTGCTTTTTTTTTTTTTTTTTTTAATTGCGAATAATAATTTTCTTGTTGTTCCTTAGCCATTGTTTCTATTTTTGCCTCGTTCGTTGATATTAGCAGCGAGATGTTTCGGTGGCGCCCTCGTTTGGTTACCTTTCGTGACGTCATTACCTTGTGAACAACAAGTTCGATGGTGTTTGTAATGAGCATGGTGAAAACCTGAAATCATAGCGCTCTCAAAGCAACACTGCCAAAACCGTAAAAATTCAGGTTTTTACATTCCTCCTATTTCCGTCGATGAGACATCCTTTGCTGACGTCATAGTCAGCATTCGGCCATTTGTGGTGGGCCAACCACAGCGACGCTTTCGATCGCTCACGTCGCCAATACTCGTACATATTTTTGTGCTTAAACTCACACCTCTCTCTAAGGCCTTCGAGCCCCGAGAGAAAAGAAATGAAATCATTTACAGCATACAAAAGAGACGGTGTTCACAGCCGACATGATGACGGAATTATCTGCGAACACGCCTCGAGAATGGTGGAAGGCTTCATAGATACGTGTGCTTCGAACGTAACTGCAGACTGTCTCTTGTATGATGTAGTAGCAGTGCAAGCGCGGCTTAATTCCGCAATCGCAGTGCCAATACAGCATGCAAAAGGCTTAATAAGGCTGTGACTCTATAAATGCTACGCAATATTAAAAAAAAAAAAAAAAAAAAAAAAAAACAAGCAAAAAAGATGATTGCGTGACGTGATTCGGCGTGCATCAACCCCAGGCCCGAGATCCCGCTTATTGCAGCCAAGGGTGACAGGTGTGCGATGCGGCGCGACATTTCGCCGAGGCCCGAGACGCTAAATCGGGTGTCCCTGCCGCGAGCGAGCCACGACGCCTCCAAACACGCACAGCAGCAGCGCAGTGACGTAACCACTTCCGCAGCGGAGTCGTCAGGGTCGCCCCTGACGACGTCTCTGCGGCATCCCGCGGCCTGCCAAGAATCGCCCGCAAACGACCGTGAACCCCGAGAAGCGGACACGCCGCCGATGGCGCCGCCGCCCCGCGTCGGACGCGTCGGAGAGGGATCCACCGAACGGGAAGGCAGCGCGGGGAGACGCCGAACGGGCAGTTGCAGGCAGTTCCACTGACCGCGTTAAGAGTAACTTCACTATGAAGTAGACTTCGTTGTCTGCGACACGTGACGACCAATTTCGTAACTACTAACACGTTACCAACACCTCCGTTACTTTAAACCCGCGACGCAACTCACCCGTAAAGCATTTCACGAGTCTGCAACCCGTAACGCGTTAAAGCTACTTCTGCCACATGCAACGGGTTACAAACGCCATAACTCATCAACCTTATCCGGTAGAGCGGGACGAGTAACTCCGTTGCATGGAACACGCTACGAGCAAATCTGCTTCCCCTTCTAAAGCATTTCCGGACATACATGGAATGCATTACGAATACTTCCGTCAGCTCTAGCTTGTCACAACTGTTTCTGCAATATGCCGCGCGTCGCACAGCTACGAGCCACTCGTCTATCCGCAGACCATTTTTAAAGGTCCCATCGGAAGCACCGATTTCCAAATACGTTCTCATTCCTAGCGCCTTGCAACTCGATCTGTTACACATAGGGCGTTGCCAACAACCCTGTCACTCCTGAACCGCGAGGTTTGCTTATGCTCTATACCAAATGTAAAAAAAAAAAAAAAAAAAAAAAAACGTGTATTTATTTACGCAAAAAAAGAAGTACGTATAGTTGAGCGCTTTCTCTCCACGCAAATCTGGTGCTATTGGTTCGGAAAGATGCCAAAGTTACAGGACTTACCATTCTCCAATTATAAAATTACGAGCGATTTTCTAAAAATCTTTAAAGGTAAAAAGTCATACACGTCGCCTTTGAGCAAGTGGACACGAATGGGAAAATGACGAAAGTTGAGGTCTTATACTTAGGACTGTCTTACAAGTGGGGAGATGATAGAACCTGTGGGGACCGCTGACACACAAACACACACATACGCACAGACAGACAGAGGGGCAGAATCGGTTATTTCAGCTTATCTTGCCAAAATAAAATAAACTGAAAGCATAACACTCCAGGAGCGGATACGCGTGCGCCGTTTTCTTCCCGTCAGATACGTGCCCGTAAAACGCGGCCGGCGGCGCGGCAGCTTTCCCCCTCTACCGCGCATGCGCGAGGGAAACGTGACGTCACGCGCTACGTCATCACGCTGCCGCCAAGCAGACGAGCGGCTTCCGCGTACGGCTCCGGTTTCAAGCGGGACGGCCGACCTTCAGGCGCACGCGCGTCCCGTCGTCGACCTGCACGCGCTCACTGCAACCGTCAACAAACAAGATCCGTCGGCCGGAACCGGAAGTCGCCGGATAACTTCCGGGTGGCCACTTCCGCTGCCATGGGTGCCGCCTCCAACGCAGCTACAGTGGACGCAGCCCATCACCACTAAGGATGTCGCGAACGTGCGGGGGTTCGACTTTTTTGGAACTTCTAACGGGAGGTTCGACGAAAGTTCGACTAAAGCTCCATCTTTGTGCGCATGCGCGAGAATTGAAAACGAGCTGACACTCACCTGGCGGAGAAAAAGTGCAATATTTATCGGGTATATCTGTTTCACATTAGTGAACTAAACAATTAAAACTACATTTGTTTGCCCTAATATTCCGTAAACATTGGAAATCATTTTATAAAATAAAAAAGTGTATGGGGTCGGATCGAGAAAGGTAAGCCCGGCTTTTTAGCCCGCATAAATAAACTACGCTTCGCAGAAAGCTGAAACTCCGTGAAAAAGTGACCCTAGCGGTGGTAATAAAATGCTAACATTTGAGCACGTTACGTTCCCTAGATCAAAAATACAAAAGAAAAACAAATTATCTACGAACCGACGTCCATTTAAGCCAACACTTTCATCTTGACTTAAACAGCGCAAATAATTTACGTAAGGAAGAGACAACAGGAAGGAAAGAGCGCTGACTCACAACTGAGGTTTTAATAATGAGGTAGTGAAAGAGAAGAAAGGTGTCAAGTGCGGTAAAATTATTAAAATTAATAACCTCTTTCTAAGGGCCATTTCAACAGAATGACAATTGCATTTTTAAGTAATCAAAGTGAATATATCTATGTACAATTAATCAGATGTGATCTACAAAGTTGACGGTGACCCAACGGTTACTGCCAGAAAAAAGGAAGAAACACGATGTCTACGGTGACCCAAGGGTATTGGCTTCCACTGAATTGAAAATTGAGAAGAAAGAAAAGGAAGAAAAAGAAGAAAAAAGAAGAAAAAAAAGAAGAAAAAAAGAAGAAAAACAATAATTTAGGGCTAATTATAATAAATACAATATAATAATAATAATACCGATATTTGAGCTTGTCGGAGCTTGTAGCATTTATTTCAGAAAAAAAAAAAAAACATGTCAGATAGAAAGACAATATCGCTTTCTTTTTCTTTTTTTTTTTGCTGACATAATTCGTACACACGCCCAGAAACTCAAATATTAATTTGATAAAAACTCAGGCGGACGTCGGCCCATTAAAAAATTTAGTTTTTGTTTTGTATTTTTGGATCCAGGAAACGTAACGTCTTCAAATTTTAGCCCTTTGCCACCACCACAACAAGGGTCACTTTCCCACGGAGTTTCAGTTTTCTGCGAAGCGTAGCTTATTTATGTGGGACCCTATACTTATGAATGATTATTTTCCCAAACTTGGCAATTAATATGTAGAAGTGGGGCAACGCCTGACCATAAGTAGAATTTCACCGAATTTCGCTCGCAAGTTCGACGTTTCGCCGAGGTTGGACGAAACTTCACGACATCCCTACAAACAAGAAGCGACGGCCGGAACCGGAAGTCGCTGGCTCACTTCCGGGTGGCCACTCCCGCTGCGATGGGTGCCGCCGCCAACACGCCCCGCGTTCCTTCAAAGTTGTGCATTTCCGGTTCCGTCTCCGAGGGATCAAACACGCCAACAATTTGTCAAACAAAAGGTTGAAAAAAAAAAAAAATGCCCTTATACTGGAGTAAACTCGTGTCTAAAGGTCGTGCTGCGCTTAAACCAAATTCGCGTGAGGCTTCCGCGAACGTGCCATAGAGCGCCTCGATTGTAGAGAGGGTTCATGGGGAGTGTTTGCAATTTAAAGAGACACTTCGACGAAATTTGGAATATACCCGTTGAGTTCAGAAATAGGCTGGATATGATCCACAATATCCTGGGATGACAATCGTACGTTTGTATTTTAAGCCTGATGGCTGTATTTGTCGTTAGAAACAGCCCACTCTGGCAAGCGCTCGGAGAGCAGCCAGCGGAGGGCACGTGACATCCGCCGCAATCGTGACGTAGACTGTCTCGGGACGAGCAAAGCTGCGGCGAGGAACGTCGAGAGGATGTCCAAGCCGTTCCAGCCACCGAAGCGGCCGAAGCACGCCAGCGATCGGGCCTTCGCAACTAACCCCAAAGCTGCTTTTGTACGAATTTTGAGTGACGGGTGTATCTTCTATAATATTGAAGAGGGACAATAGCGACGTCCAGGACAGACAAAAGAGTGTCTCGGGAAGAGGGGAGTTCCTCCTTCCCCTCTTCTTTCGTGGTGTCCGGAGGTGAGACAGTTAACGTCACTACCTGCCAAGGTTCCTAGACGGGCATTACAAACGAGGCGTTAGCGACATCCACCAGGTGCTCTTTGCTAATCGTTTAATTCGTTTTAAAATTCCCTTTCGTCTTTTTTTCAACGAGAGATTGGTGTGTCGGGTGTGATGCTGCTCCCTCGAACACGAATAGATCAAGAAATAAGCGTCAATATTTCGTCGTAGTATCCCGCCCTCGCCAACTGGTCGCTAGTGTGCATGCACTGAATTTTCGCGTGGAGAGGAGGCAAACAGGCGCACTGCTCTCCAATGTAGTAGGTTGGATAAGGGATCGGGAGCCCGTCGCTGGCACCACCGGCGGCCATTGCTTGACACGCGAGTCATGGGAGAAACGCACAAAAGTAGGAATATTGAAGATTGTACGTGGCGCTCGAAGGCGAGTATCTTATGATGTGCTGCGATCATTACATCGGGTGTTTGGAGATCGAATCGGGATTTGCCAAGCATTCGAACGCCGAATAAAAAAAATCAAATGCACCGGAGCACCACCAACTGTGCCGGCGTCGCTCGCTTCAGTTGCCAAATAAATAACACGTTCAACAAATGAACAACACGGTCCAAATGTGTAAGTTCGTCATAGAAGCCCTCCTTGCAGTTCAAGGCAAAAGTCTGCCCCAGGAAGAACTCTGTACAAGCTCTTGAAACGATGCGAATGTCCCCAGTGAATGCCTTCGAACTTGTCGTCTGCCAAGTTCTGATGACGTAGATATCACGAACCGCTCCACATTGAACCTCGGCGACCCTCGTCTCATTGAACCGCACAACAGTTTACGCCCAATAAAGTCGCCACCCTCGACACTCAACCACAAAACATTTATTAAAAAAAAAAAATGGCATTCTAGTGTTTTCGTTAATTCCCCCCAAATATTACCTGTCCTTCCCGGAAAACACGATTAAGTTTTATCGTCGAGAACAACCTATACTAAGGCAGACTTGTACCCGTTACTGATATAAAGTAACCGATTACAATTACAATTACTTCACTGTAAAAAGTAGCCGATTACAATTACAATTACAGCCTCCAAAACGTAATCAAAAACTACTGTAAAGTAATCGATTATTTCCCGCGTTACTTTTCATTCAACTTTTTTTTTATTACGGGAGCATAATCCAAGGGGCTCTCGCGCTCAGTGTGCCGAAAAAAAAAAAAAAAATTGACTGTTCTTTTTTAGAGCTGAGTGAGTGACGCCAACACACCCAATCACTCTCGTGAAAAAAAAAAAAAAATAAATAAAAAGGGCGCTGTTTAAATATATTACTCACAAGAGATTGGATAAGGCCATTTTCCATCCCCGGACGTAGACTCCGGCGTACCAAAAAAAAAAAAAAAAAAATAAATTAATAAAGTACCCAGAAAACGAGGCATAGTGAAGTGGCCTACTAATCCTCGAGGTCCCGTGCTTAGTAATTTCGAAAAAAAAAAAAAAAAAAGAAGTTGACCGTTCCTCAGAGCTGAGTGCATCCAGCACATCTAACCCCTTCCTCCCCCCTCCTCTCAAAAAGAAAAATTGAGAAAAACTGTAATGGGTAATTTAATTTTGTAATCGATTACAGCAAAAAAGTAATTCAATTACAAGGATCGTTACTCCTTAAAGCAAGCAATTGAAGCGTCACAAAATTACAGTAAAATGTTATCGATTACAAGCAATCCATTATTGTAACGCGTTACGTACAAGCCTGTACTAGGGAGACACTACAGTTTTTCCCGCATCTCCCATAGGGTCCCATGCATTAGCTGCAGTGTCAAGCAATGGCTGCGGGTGGTGCCGCTCGACCCCAGGGAGACAAGCCTCGATACGCGATTCAGCCTACTACAATCGAGATCAGTGAGCAGGCGGAAGGGCGGCGACAGTCGCGGACAGAAACCAACACGTTCGTCACCTCCTCGGAGCTCGGATTGCAAACGCGGCCCTGAAACCACGTGACTCCGATCCAACAGTTGGAAACTCTCTGTAGTACAGGCTCTCTAATGAACAGCACCACCGCAGGGGTGTGACAACGTCAGAGCCGGCTTTGGTGTATAAAGTATGACTCCCCGACTGCAAGTTAGCGTGTATCTGTGCATATAAACTATATTGGATCAATATCTGTACGGGGTTTGTGTGTTTTTTTTTCTTCTAGCTGCAACTTCGCGGATAAAAATTTATTAAAATCCTCGTTAGTTCTACTGGCTTTGTAGTAATGGATATTGATAAGGGAGAAATTTCCATGCCCCAAAGTCGCGCCCTTAAAGGACGCGATAAATTCAATCGTGCCAACCATGCACCTCCATCGATTTTAAGGTTGTGTGTTTTTGGAACGTAAACCTAACAACATCCACGAAGCTGAGCCGAAAACTAAACTAAACTGAAATTAATGTAAGGCTAGGTAATCTAATTCTTTTTGTGATAAGGTTAAAGACGAAGTACCAACACATCTATCGTTATGTTTTGCGATATTCTTCGCCTCGATAATGTAATAATACAAAAAAGAAGAGAAAAAAAAATGTAAATATACCAGAGACTTGTTAGTCAGCGCTGCGCCAGTGTCTCCTTCTTTTGTGTGTGCGTTGACTTGAGTGACTGTTTTGCGGGTGCGCTATTCCTCTGTACATCGTTAAATCTAGCACATTTGTGAACACAAATTAGCGACAACCTTTCGTGGCTGCTAGCGGTATGCTTTTGAAATGTAAGCTTGCAAAAAAAAGATTCTTATCTGCACACAATATCCCTTTTGCTTCTAATACTATATTCGTTTTCACCTAAAAAACTAAAGTAAAAAAAATTGTTCTCGCGGAGCATTATTAATTTATTCCTTTATGTAGAGAATAAAGATACATGTAGGTGCATTTTAGATATGTCATCTTATCAAGACCTAGACGCTTCGAACACCAAAAGCATGATGAAAATAAAAAAAATGTTCCCCTTCTCCAGGGATTATTTTCATCATTCTTGTCCAGCTCGTTTGCACCTTTGCATTTAATTGCATTATAACCAAAAGCATCGCTTCTTCCTCCGACAACCAAATCACGTAAGAACTACTTCGCGCAGCGTATAAACAATGCGCTTTTTTTTTTTTTCTATCTTGACGTAAAAACGAGTATAGCGCTGTTCATTTCCTGATATGGATTAACAACAATCTTTCTTGACTTTGTAAATGTAAGCTTCCGCCAAAGACTCTTACGTGTACACCCTTGCGCAAATAAATTGACATTTCTTTTATTGAGCGAAATTGAGAAGTTTAAAGCAGCATAGTCGTCGATTTTTTTTTTTTCAAATATAGTGGCGAGTTAACAAGGATGTTTGATGACTGCAAAGTTCACTTTATAAATGCAAACTTGAATCGGAAAGCGGTTGCCGATTCCAGCCGGGTTGCATCTTAACGGATGCAAATATATAAGGCGGCCCTGCTTAGTTAATTATAAAGGCGTTTGACTGCATACTTTGTTGTGTGTAATCTCGTTAAATTGAACTCGCTTAATTAGAACTTCCGGTTTATTCGAACTGACGCTGTCGTCCTGTCAACATTATGCATATTTAAATGTGCGAAAACGCCCAGTAATTCGAACGTGTAAGCGTTTACGACGGTGAATTCGAACATACCGCGGGAACCAGGCGCAACCGGAAGTTACTAAAGCCGCTAGATGAGCTACACGCTTCAGAGTAACGCGACTTCAGCCATTTTGGTACCTAAAATAATTGTTGCCTGTTATCTGAAGCTAAATTATTTGGAATCGCAGAATACGCTTTTCTGCCACTCAAAAGAAAATGTTAAAACAGTCCGCAACGAAGCACAATGATATCACCTACGCTTCCCGACACCGAACCCACAACTCGGAAACTTGCATCTTCGAATCGTAACGAATGATAATTGCACGAGCTCTGCACTGAGCCCCACGAGAAAATCTGACAACGGGAACCGATACTTTTAAACGTAACAGTGGCTCTAGAAGTTACGAGGGGAGTTGAAACGGTTAAATGGGGGCACGCCGCTGACGAATTTATTTCCGGATCGAACGGAAGAAAGTGTAATTTTCCTAAATTGCTAACTCTTAGGCACCGCAAGCTCTGTAGGACGTTTCAAGCGGGGACCGCCCGATAAATACACGTTTCTGACGTCACGGCATGTCAGTTCGCTTCTGCGCATTCGGACCCCAAACTTTTATAGGCGATCACAGTTGCATACAAACAACGAGTTCCTGAATACTCTCTGACGTCACGCCAATAGGTGGCGCTGCTGTCGGCATTGTGGTTGCGAGCCCCCTTGCCTCCAGCACTATATACACAAACAATAGTTTTCTAGCGTCGACTCATCTCCGCTCAAAAAGGGGCTCCGCTCATATAAAGTGTTCACACATTTTGCACTATTCTGCTCTTTTTTTTTTTAATATTATATTATCAGCTTTTTTTATGTAAATCAAACGGTACGGCAATACCACTATACTCTGTTTCACCTTGTGTTGTACCGCAGGAAGGGCTACAAGCGCGAGCTCCTTGCTATAGGGCACATCTCGGCGGCACAAGCTCTCGTGCACCAAGGGCAGCTGCCAACGCAATGAGCTCGCGCTTCTAGCCTTCGCTGCGGTACAACATAAGGTGAAACGGAGTATAATAGGCTACAAGTGCGAGCTTAGCTCAAAAAGGCACTTCAGCTGCACAAACTCTCGCTAAGCATGGAACAACTGCAAAAGGTAAAGCTACGAGCTCGGGCTTCTAGCTGCCAGACAATACATTACAAAAAAAAAAAACAAAAAAAACGAACATTTTTTGTAATGCTGCTACAAAAATCGCGGGAAAGCAGAAACTGTCTTATCAAAATATATATATCTTTTTTTTTTCTTTCTTTTTTCATGCCTGTTGAGCATGTACTCTGTTCACCGTTAAGCTGAGACTGCAGATAAAGCTACAAGTGCGAGCTAGCCCCCGCTTCTGGCTTTGAGGCGTGTATTTCTAGCGCGAGTGCTCGTTCTGCGGAAGAACACATTTGAACGCAGCGACCTCGAGCTCTCGCGCTCGCGTCATTGGCTGCAATCTCAGCTTGAGGGCGTCCTTGTTCTCGTCTTATTGAAAACTGACAGTACATTGGTGTTTTAAATCTTATAACATCAGCTGTGGGCCCAAAGTAGTCGTATATTCAAATGAAAGCTAAAGACGGCAAAACGCCGAGCTTACAAAAAAAAAAAAGCAGAAATCACGAGGCTCCTTCTCTAGAAAATTACTGGGATGTCGCTCGGAGAGCCGGCAACTTGGCAACGTAATAGTTAAATATGCCCTCCGCTGGCCCTCGATCTTTTAGGCCATCCCCACACTCGAACGAATTTGAGACCGCTCGTACAGACAACTGCAGCGTGGCGGCCAGGCTGGTGCACGTGCGTGCAAGCACGTGCAGCGGGAGCGTGGGCGTAGCTTTGACAAACTTGTAATAGACCGATCTCACTAGGCGTTCGGGGCATGCGTGACGCCGCCATAACTTTAGTTCACAGGAGACATGACGGCCGTGCATGCGAGGGCTCGTGCCGTCTCGTGCTCCACACGCGCAGAGCTCCAGCGGGGTTGTCGCACGCGCAGAAAGACTAAAGTTCCCTCGATGCATTGCGGCAGCGGTGGCGTAGGCGTAGGCAAACTGGCTGGTGAGTCTGCATCACGATCATCTGGTGGGCTAGTTGGTTAGTTAGTTGGTGAGATCGGTCTACTGCACAGGCTCGCTCGCACGAGCAGAGATGGCAGCGGCCAGTTGCCCCGCTTGCAATCGCGTACTAGCGGCAAAATGTTTTGGTGGCGCCCTCCTATGGTTCTCTCTCGTGACGTCATTATCTTGTAAACAACAAGTTTGATGGTGTTTGTAATTAGCATGGTGGAAGCTTGAAATCATTGGGCACTCAAAACAACACTCCAAACACCGTCAGTTCAAGTTCTCACATTCCACTTATTTCAGTCGATGAGAAATCCTTTGCTGACGTCATAGTCAGCATTCGGCCAATCGTGGCAGGCCGACCACAGCGACGCTTTCGATCGCACACGTCGCCAATACAGCGTGTAGGTGTATAATAAACCTAAACAAAGTATATATATCAAAAAAGGTATCGCATTATAGTTATAATTTTCACCGCACCCTCCGCGAGCGCTGTCTATGTTCGCTGCACGCGCAACGTTGCTTGTCTGCCAGGTTTTTCTTTCTTTAGCGCAGCGGTGGCTGCGAAGTGATGTATTCAAGAGAGGAAGAAAGAAAACGTCGTGTACGGCATATGAGTCACATCGCTCCAGAAGAGGCCTACAGTTGGTAGAAGGTAAACGACAAACGCAACGCAAGATCTCCAGAAGGAGCTCCGTGTCCAGCGCGAGCCTCCTTTAGCTTCGGAAACACTGGGGCGTCGTCTCGTCAGCACGAGCAGCCAAAAAAGCACGGTGGAAGGCAACCAGCGCGTGCTGGAGCTTCTCCCGCCTATCTTTAAAGGGGCCATGAAACGAATTTTGGGCTGGGATCAATGATTTTAAATTGGGACTTTACTAATCGCATATCGTTTAGTTGACCAAAAGAAAGAAGGTAGAAAGTCAACAGCCAGCTTTTTGATACGAACATTTGAAAATATAGCGGACTATTTTGTACCTTCTTTCCTTCGAAAGCTCTCCGCCTTTTCACTACGATACATCCGCGGTTCCCAAAGCGCGTCAGCGGTGCCAACCTGACGTCAGCCGAGCCCAGCTCACGCATTGGACACGAGAACTGCGTCACTCAGACGTATGCGCTCGTCAACAATCAATCCGTCGACGAATATTTGGATTCGCGTTCGTGACCAATTACTGCCCTGACGGAACTTATCGTCACTAGGGAATGACAAGTTCTATGGTGTACATAAAAAGCACGGTAGAAGCTAGGAGTCATCGCACCAGTGCCGAAGAATGTCACGACGACGTGATTTCACAATTCGCATTTGAGTTGAGGATTAAAGCTAAGGAGGAAGAAGTGGGAAAATCGTTTCCATGACCCCTTTAAGGCTCATTCACATCGATGCATCTTTTCAACGCGCCACAGTTTAGCGAAACCGAGATTTCGCGAAATCAGCCGGTTCACACGTGGAGTTTGACGCGCGAAACCTGTCAAGTATTGGCTCACGAGAATTTCGCCAAACCTTGTCACCTGCACCGGGAATATCAAACGTTTCTTATCAAAATGATATGAAATACGCACAGTGTGGAGAGACAGTCTGCTTTATTATATCCACTCCATAAACTCCGTCAGATATTCGGCTTACTGAGTGTACTATAGGCCTGCAAAACCCGGGAAAGACCGCGAACGTCAAAGAACAGGCGGATGATCTCGAAGCATTTCGGACATTTTTGCACCACTAAAATAAGCTATCACCAGTCGACACTTTTATATGCGGTGCTCGCACTCGTCGCTACTGTTGATGAATCTGCACCACGTCACCAACCCATACTGCTAACAGATATCGCCCGCACGCACCGCTTCTCCGCTTGTCGCCCACCGCCATGTTTGTCTTCTTTTCGGCTTTGGCCGGGATCGGCCAAAAATCAGACTCCTGCAAAAGCTCGCTCCGCCTCGAAGGTCCGACGTCAGATGACGAGCGGCCATTGGCAGCGTCCGCGTTTCAACCTTCAGGTGTGATTGACAGGCCTCGGTGAGGTTTCAGCAAAATATTGCTCCAGATGCGAGGAGCACACGCCACTTTTTTCATAGGCGCGCCACTTTTTCGGTGGCGTTCACACAGGGAATCTGTTTCCTGAAACCTAGTTTTGCGACACAACATGCATCGTGTGAATAGACCTTTACGCTGCAACGCACGACCATACGCGAGGTCGGCCAGGCCCACCTTCTAGATAAAAGCCCCACGTGCCGAATGGATGGCGTCACCTGCTGGAGGCCGGGTCATGGGCAGCGGTTTGACGCGAGTGCTGCAGTCGTCGGCGGGGGCCAATCGAGGAGCGCCAAAAGTGCATCGCCATGGCGCTCGCCATCTTTTCTGCGTTTTCAATCACCGGTTATAACCAATCGCGCAGAAAAAGAGCGCAGGATCACGGCGCATGTAAAGTGTATGATTGGTCGATCCCGTCGCAGCAAACGCGCTAACCACGACGAACGCCGAGACGATGCGCTTTCAGCGCTGCTTTAGTAGAAACTTTAGTATGTGCCTGGAAGGGCGTCTCCGACTGGTGTGTTTACCGCGCCCAAAAAATGGACCCTCGATTTCCGCCTGATGACGTCATACAAGTGTCACGCTGCCGCCGGTCGCGATCTTGGCGGCGTCCCAATAGCTGTGCTGGTTGTGCAAGACGCCTGTTCTGGAGCAGGTCGCTCTCTGGTGTGACGGTCAACGGAAGCGTCAGCAGCTAGAAGTTGGGACGCCGTGACGACAGCATGACTACGACGTTCTCTTCTGCTTTTCGGCGGCATTTCTACGGCCAACCGCCAGGATCGCGACCTCCGATAGCACGACGCTCCGGATCGTGTGACGTCGTTTGTTGCCACTTTGGAACCACATTTGATGTATGGGAGGACGCTAAGCGCACCAGTCGGAGACGCACTCCAGGCACCATACTTTTAGCAAACCGTTACCGCATTCCGCGTACCGCACTATGGGAGCCTTTGAAGCACGCTTTTAAGGCCGCGCCCCACGGCCAAGGTAGCGTGCTTCAAAGGCTCCAGGGAGTGCGGTACGCAGAAGGCGGTAACTGCTTGCTAAAAGTCCCTGTTGACCCCATCGGAACGTACATGTTGGCCGCGGTAGGACTTAAAAGGCGGCCGTGCAACGATATTCGGTTGGAATGTTTCGCATCTTACACTATGTCTCACTGGCACTAGTAGGACTCAGGTATGCTCGTACGTGACGACACCAATCAATAGGCGTTTTGAACGCGGTGCAATTTCGAGGATAAAAGCGGGCTTCCTCTTTCAGTCTTTCCTTCGCAAAACTCCATGACGTAGTTGCGAGTTGCATCGTCGACGGGGCTATAGGCACCCTCGGTGAAGATATTCAAATGCGGCTCTTAGATTGAACACGATCAGTGGCGTACCAACTTGTTTTTGAGTGGGGGGGGGGGGGGGGCAAATCAGACCCCCCCCCCCCCCCGAAGGGTCGGGGGCCGGTGCCCTTGGAACCCCTTCGGCGCCGCCGGCCAGTGTTTGCCCTGGCCAGTGGTGGCTATTTCAGGGGGGGGGGGGGGAGGGCAACCCCCCCCCCCCCCCCCCCGGTTGGTACGCCCATGAACACGATCATGGGCGTGGACACTCGGATAGTGGCTCGAGTCCAATGGCTGCAATGACGGGAATAGTCGAATCCTACTAATATGTGAAACACAGCGCGTGCGCTACGCTTTGCCAATCCCAGCGTGCATGTAGCAACACACAGACGACGAGCGTTGGCTGCATATAACCGGCACTGGATCACGTAGCCCCGTGTTCTGACTTCGAGTTGAAGGGGCCAACTCAGCTCGACTTTTTCTCATTTTGTTCTTCTTCTGCAAGTGCCATTGCACCGAAAAAAAAAAAAAATTAACGTTTTTTTTTTTTGTAGCTAATGAACGTCGAGTATTAAGCCAAAGCGGCATTTCTCGAAAGCAGAAAACGCAAAACGCGCCGGCCCTTCAAGCCGTAGTCGCGCTGCTGGTACATAGTGCAAAAGACAGTCCGCAGGTGCTGTCCGAGGAGTTCCCAGTATGCAGCCCATTGGTTACACTGTCTGCAGATACGTCAGTCGTATCATTAAAGCAAACAAGAACCTGCGTGTCCGGAGATATACTCCTATCATCACGTCTGCAGCCCCCGGCGTGTCTTTTGTTCGATGAAGTGTGATGCAACATTAGACTCGAACGGAATATATACATATTTTTTTTATGAATACGTTCCCTTCTGACAGGTATGGGGTAGAATTTCACGGGTAATATACGACGGAACTTTACATAAAATATACGATAGAAAGCAAAAAAGGATAGATCCATCTGCGTGAGAGTGCGGAAAGGTCCGCGGCTCTGTCAGGTCCCCCCGCGCGTCGCCCGTGATTGGCTGACCGCTGGTCACGGTCGTCGGGGTAGCAACAGGCTGCTTCACGACAAGCTGTACCTCGGCCGAGGACCTTCTTTGTCTCCGCACAAGACAGCTGTTGACGCAACGGACAGTCAACCAACGTCTGCAAAACGCTCGGGAGAATTCCGCTATTTAAGGAAACTGAAAGATGCCGAGGTTTGCTACGAAGCGAATCATCATTTTTCTCCGAATTTTCTTTTTTTTTTTTACGAGGGGGCCACTCCGTCGCGAAAGGACAATAAAACTATACCAGGAGGTTTGAAATGGACGCGAGTATCGACTTTTCCAGACTTAACAGCATCGCGAAGCAATGGCCCCTTCCCCGATTTTGTATTCGTACATTTTAAGTCTCCAGAGTTAAAATGCACATCGAACTATCTGCCAGGGTGCTCCAGGGACGGAATTAAAGGGGGGGGGGGGGGGGGGGGGCAGGGGGCGACCGCCGCACAAGGTGACCTGTTTTTTTTTTTTTTTTTAGTTAGGCAGGGAATTGTTTTATTTTGGTGAAGTGGCAATGGGATTCCTGTTCCAATAAGCCAGTGGGCATGCGAACAGCCTATATCCCCTGGACTGTAGTGCCTGAAAGCGTCTCCGACTAATGTGTGTACCGCGTCAAAAAAAAAAAAAAAAGTGGTTTTTCGATTTTTGTTTGGTGACGCCATAAAAGTGTCACGCTGTCGCCCGTCGCGACCCTGGCGGTGTCCCAGCAGCAGTGGTGGATGTGGCAGACGCCTGTTCTGCTACAGGTCGCTGTCTGGTGCGACAGCCCACGGAAGCTGCGGCAGCCACGAGTTGCGACGCCGCGACGACAGCGACACTCGCGTTCGCGCTCGTGCTTTTCGCCCTCATCTCTACGACCAACCGCCAGGATCGCGACAGGCAACAGCGTGACACTACGGCTTCTGTGACGTCATTTGCTGCCACTTCGGGACCATTTTTGATGAATGGGCGGGCTAGGACGCTAAACACACCCGTCGGAGAAGCACTCCAGGCACCATAACATGGACTCGCGGCCATTTTCAGAGCGCGCCATCCCGCAAGACCAACATTATTAACACCCTTCCTGTTATTTTCTTTTTACGCTTTTTTTTTTTGAGCGTCGGTAGTTTGGGACATGGAAAACAATGAAAGCCGGTACAACACCACGATGCCAATGTGTTCTGACTGGCGGAGGCACGTTGGGCTGCCCTTTCATTCGGTGTACGCAAACAACCGCCCCCCCCCCCCCCCCTCCCCTTTCCTTCCCGACGGCGCTCGCTTTCCTCTAAAAAGGTCCATTATATTCGTTCGTATACTTTCACATCTGTCCGTGACGCACACGCTAGTACCCTGATCATAGCATTTAATCAAAACACTCGTAATCAATTACTTTTTAAGTAATTTCGTAATCATTCGAATACATTTATTAGGAAGTAATCGCAACAGCAATCAGATTACCTTTGGAACTATTAAAATTACTGGGAACCGGTAGAATATATTTTTTATTTTTTTCCTTTTTAATGGCGCTCGTTGCTTCTCCAAGTTTCCTTCCAAGGAATCCTCGAATCGAGTTTCGGAAGGGACGATGGTTCACCGAAATCGCTGGATTAGGAAGATTATAATTCGACGAACCCAGTCCAACAACGGACAGTACGAGGGACGTGCTTTCAAACCGGCAGAAAAATTTCTCCTGAAAATCTCAAGTAACCGGACAAGTAACGGTCACTTTTCCGAGGAACGGTCGAGTCATCTTCTCCTCGAGTAATTCCCCGTTTCCTTCTATTCCCCACCATACATTTTCACAATATCAAACTTGTCGTAACCCGTTGGATGTTCCCCGTGGGTTACGAGAGGTTTCGGTAAAAGAATATTGCCCAAATTACACCATGTGCTGTCAGGTTTTCAGTGTTGTCAATAAAATAAAACTTTCAGTCTAAAAAAAAAAAAGGCGAAACTCCAATGAAAAAATGTGGCAAGAAACAACAACAACAATAACCGGCAAAATATAATAACGTTGAAAAAATGAAAGCCGTTTCCAACTCCCTGTAACGCCGGATTAGAGCGCAGCTCTTGAGGAGGAGGAGGGAAGGGTACTGAGGGATAGGTGACTCCCTGAGGTCACGTGACCTCAGGGGGGGGGGGGGGGGTTACGTGAGGTAACTCTCATAACCCTCATGACCCTCGTGAGGGTAACGCTCGTGACCCTCGTGAGGGTAACCTTCGTAACCCTCACGAGGGTACCCTCGTGACGTCATTATGGGAAACTACCCATAATGCAACGCGCGGTTACGCCGCTTGCATGCAATGCGTTGCATGCAAGCGTTGCATGGGCATTGCATGCAACGCGCAGTTACGCCGACGCCAACGGCGACGGCGCTCAAGCCGGAAACGGGCGCCTAAGAGCTGCATGCGCTCTAAAAGAAAACCAGAAATTTATATTTTAGGTTGTTAGTTCACCCGAGCCTATCGAAGTGTTAAATAAATTTTGTGGCCCCACAGCGATAATCAAAATTTCGTCCGTACTAAAGCGCAACTTCAGTCAGCTGAAGCTCCTCCTAAGGTTAGATTATTTCTAAAAGGCAGCCCCGATTTCGCGCTCTAACAAAACGTTTACTAATTCGGTATATCTCCTTCCATTCAAAAACAGAAAAGGAACGAATTTATATTTTAGTTTTTTTGGACTTAGACGTCCGCTCTACCTCCCCACCGCGACAGTGGCACGGAGTGATTTAAAACAAGGGCGCGTTATAGCTTCGCGTCCTCGGGTCAAGGACCGGGTTGATCAAAGACGGATACCACGGCACGTGGCGGTCATCGATTTGCGCCCTTCGGCTGACAGCGAAAGCGGCCTCACTAGTATATTTTGCAGTAAAGCCAGTGTAGGTCGTAAAACGATATCCGTCGCCGGTCACTCGCCTTCTCGCGCTGCGAAGCTCCGTCTTTTTAACGCGAAACGTTCTTTGGTTCCTTGCTGCGGATTTCGGGAAGCTGCATTTATGCCGTGGCCTCTGACCTCACATAACGTCCCAGTTTCCCCGCTTCATTTAGCGGAAAAAAAATGACGTCTTGTGGCCTCAAACGCCAATTCAGTTTTCCCGCTAGATTTGGCGGGAAAATTGACGTGCCGTGACCTCAACACCAATTCAGTTTTCCCGCTCAATTTAGCGGGAAAAATGACGTCATATGACTTCGTGTCACGTCACCCATGAACAAATTCAGTTTCCCCGCTAGATTTGGCGGGAAAATTGACGTCTCGTGACCTCAACCCCAATTCAGCTTCATCGCTTCATTTAGCGGAAAAAATGAAGCCCCGTGACCCCGTGTCACGTGACCTATACACAAATTAGGTTTCACCGCTAAATTTAGAGGGCAAACTGAGTTGGTGATTGGGGTCATGTGACGCTAAACGTTTGTGATGCAAGAACGCTTTACGTACCACTACCCAACACAATTGACTAATACAATTTTTTTTCTTCGTTCAACACGGTTATGGAGTGTTCGTGGCACGATGTTGATAACAATGGGGAATACGCGTCAACATAAGCCAAATAAGCAATAAATTCACTTGAAAAGAGAGGGGGGGGGGGTCTGTTATAACAAAATTCATAAATTTAAAAAAAGAGAAGGAATGACGAAATGTTATGCTAGGTGGCGCAAGCTGCCGCCCGACACAAAGGGTATAGCCATTACCATCCATCCATCCATACACATCACCGGGTGCGACGATACGAGCTGGACCTGCGGCGTTCCGGCCGGAGCGACACAAAAGTGATTTTCGATAGTCACTCAGTTGTCTCAACATTGGTTCAGCGCATTAATAGACACATCTGAACTAGTACCCCAAGTAACAATCAAAAATAACCTTTTGTTGCCGAGTTACCGAAGTTTCAAACTTGGTCTGAAAGGCTCTTCTGGCAACACTGATATTGCGATGTCAGATGCGGGCAGAACAGCTCGTTCCCGACAGGTTAGAAAAGGTTCGATGGTGTCAAGTCAATGCTGCGAAAGCTCACAAAAAAAAAAAAAAAAAAAGAAAACAATATATACTTTTTTAATTTTTTTTATAGACTGCTTGTTTGACTTTTAAAATATGTGACGTCAACCGACCGGAGATTATAAATATCATGCCGGAAAGAGTAAAGCCTGGGTATTCCAAAAATGTGTGTAATCTAAATAACTAAAAAAAAAAAAAATAAAAAAACTCATATTGCTGCACACTGCACCTCAAAGCGTTCTCTTCGGCAACGCTGAAAATTCAGATATCTTTCGTTCTTCGCATTCGTCTCCACGCCAAGGCGCTGTTTACAAACATGCCCGCGGTTGATCGCGCCAGGCGTGAGCACAACTGCGCAATGCCGGCCGCAGCGCTGCCGCATGCGACCTTTTGCATCAACACTCGAGGACCCACTTATCTGCTATACTCCGAGCAGTGATCAAACAAACGGTGTGGAAGGGGGTTCAAGCATACGATTACCAGGGTTTCGATAATGTAAGATACGAACTCCACAGGAGGCGACGGACAAAACTTTCCAAGCAAACGACATGCAATTGAGACGTTGTCTGCCCCCCCCCCCCCCCCCCCTTTTTCAATGACCCGACTGGTTCGACACACGCCTTTTTCCCATGTAAATCTCTTCACAGACGCAGTGTCCAGTTCAGTTATCGCGTAACCACAGCCTTGTTAACCAACGATGACTGCTTAAAAAATAACATCTGCATCAAGGATACAGACGTTCTTCGTTTCATTCCTCATTACCTGTATGTGCAATTAAGGAAATTACATAGTTATCATCCTACTTGTACCGGCGTGCAATTTGGAGTCCCCTCCTTTCCCGTGATAAACGAGTATTTGTAATTGCATTACCCCAGAAAGTACCTGTTATATCCCTCTAATACAAGCAGCTAAGAGTATTCAAACTCACAATTAGATTACCCGTTTAAATACTCCGGGGGAGGGGGGCGGGGAATATTTGAAAAATTACTCGCAGAATTACCGACTAACCGATATTTTACAACCTCCGACATAATATTTACTGGGTGCATTAAAAAAAGCATGGTGCCAATAACAAAAGTTCAAGACCATAATAATCTCCGCACCTCGAAAAGTAAACGAATAGCGAACTGAATTTCTGGGAGGTAAAATAAACAAAACGTTATACAAATGTGTTACACATAAAACTCAATCTCCCCCGCCCCCCCCCCCCCCCCCCAAAAAAAAAAAAAAAGCCCTTCGAAATGAAGAAATGATTTTTCCGGGATCACTGTATCGACCGCGGAAACATTAGCGTACAAGAGTGCAAAATGACTACTACAAAACCGGCGATTATAATTATTTGATTGCCTCAAAGCGTAATCACCTCTAAGTGAAAAGCGAGGCAATAATGATTAAATTACGCGCAAGAAGCAACGATTATTACTGCTCTCATTACCTCCAAAGGCTATAAAAATATACAACTACAAAAGCTAAAAAAAATACAGAAGACAGGCTGTGGGTGAGGAGGTGGAAGTTAACCGCGAAGTGGCGCAAGTAATTCCCTCGGTGTTCTTTTGTCTCGGTATTTTCCGTTTTTGAGCCAAGTGTCTTCGTATACAAGCTGTTGGCGGCATTGCGACGAAAATATATGGTATTTATAGACCCCATCCATACGGCAGAATAAAGGTACATTTACCACGGGCCCCTGTAGTAAACGGAGCTGGAAATCGTAATCCCACAGCGCATAGAGGTCCCTTTCTCTATAGGGGAGGACCTACGTTAAAAAAAGGAGCTCGCCGACCTCCCTTTAGAGCTACAGGGAGTGTAGCCTCAGACCCGTGAAAAGGAACTAAAAATGACGGATATATATACATTCGTGCCGTTTCATCCGGCATAACAAATTGAATACTTCTAAGTAGCAAATTTTCAATTAATTCTGAGCACAAGAGTGGTGGAATACGCTAGCGAGTAACGTCGTTCGCGAAGCTTGTCCAACCCCTCGAATTACGGTTTTTTAGGTAGATTGGTACTATTTCCAGGATTTCTAGTCACAAATCATCGGAATGTGGAAATCTGGTTCGCCTTTGAAGCGGGCCGTAATCGCCCAAACGGTGCGAACCCCTCCCAGGAACGCGGTATACTTTCAAACCAACCCACGTTGCTGCGGCACGAGTCGACGCCGCTCGCCTCACAAGAAAAAACATTGTTACAATAAAAGACGGTCGCCGACACCGTATAGTCGAAAACTATCCAATGACACAAAATAAATAACGAAGCATTCAACTGAATCAGATAGCCTCATGAAGTGACGACGCCATGGGTTAACATGGTTGTTGTTGATAATTCCTTCCTTCCACGCGATCGACAGACAGTGTCTTTCTCATCTTCGTAAATATACTCCTCCTGCTAACATTTGAGGAGGCTAAACGGCTTGGTTTAAAACAAATTGGCGTACAGCAAACGAAAAAAAAAAAAGAAAGCTCTTTCTCTGGATAAAGGTTAGGTAAACGAGGCCTGTGCACGCAACATAAGCTCCGATAAACGCCGATTTTTAGTCCAACACCAAAAATAAGCACCGAAAAACACAGAATACGTAAAACAACCCTTCTCCCCCCATAAACAAAAAAAAAGATGAAAAAATAAGAGCAAAAACAACAACTATAATTTGAAGAAGAATAAACCTTGAAAAAAGGTCGTAAAGCGGTGCACCGTTCACGAGTCCGAGTGTAGGTGTATATAGTAGTAGTATAGAAGTACTCCAAACCAAAGCGCAGGCGGCGCGTTAGCGAGGTCACATCCACGCGCGTCCGAGAAACCGGGCGACTGGGTCACGGGGTATTCGGGTCGCGGCCCAGAAACCCGGGTCAGAGCCCGGGGCCCGGAACCCCTTTCTCCGGAGGACGGAGAGCTGGGCGCCCTTCCCTCCCCTTTCACTCTTTTGCCCTTCTCCCTTGTGCAGCTTCCAATTCGACTATAGGTTCGACTTTTGTGCGCATGCGAGGAAACTTGCAAATGAGCAGTCTACCTGTAGGATGCCCCATTTGTTCGGTGTAATGCGTTGATTATGGCTCTTGGTTAGACGCGTGCATTGGTGTAGTCCTGTGGTTTTTGTGTGCACTTTATAATGTTTGTTTCCTTGTTGTTCGGTCAATAGTGTTTCACGCGTGGCCATGGTTTTCAAATAAAGCATATGTACACATGCGTAAAAATTTCTATGGCCACCGTGAATGGCACGCTAAGGACCTCTGTTTGTTTGTTTTCCGTGTTTACGGCACGTTATGAAAAAAATTTTTTTTTTCTTTCAATCGTTTTACCCTGGACATATTTAGTGACATATCAACTTTTTGACGTAATCTTGAGGGTATATTAGTTGCATATTTTGATGAAGTCAACTTGTGCTGTGTGCATGCTTTTGGCATTCAGGACATTTTTTTCTGTGCAGTTTTATTTTAATGTGTTTGCTTTCCTTCGTTATATAAGTCCGAAAATGTGTTGTGTACCACACAAAAGGCCATAAGCTGTTCGCGGATACATAAAATAAAGATTATTCTTATTCTTATTATTATTATTGTAACCCTGTTTGGGAGTGCAGCGGCCCGCTTTATATATTTAAAAAAAGTTACTAAATCAATTAAAGCATTAGAAGTACACATTTTCCCTACCACGTGAACGTAGGTAATTATTTTATATAAACGTTAATAAATAAACACCCTTACGAATTATTTGTCTCCCAAAATTCGAAGTTTCTGCGTAAAAGTCGGGCTACGCCACCCATAAGTCGAACTTTGTTAATATTTTGCTAGAAGTTCGAAGGTTCACCGAACCGGTCGAACTTCAAGGTCGGACATCGAACCTTAAGTTCGGGCGAAAGCCCCATCGCTCCGTCGATCCCTCTCGACGAGCAAAACAGGCCTCCGCTTTTAACCTCGATCCTTCCTATTGTTGAACTACGGTCGGGCAGGCTGTGTACCACCAGTACGAAACCGGGAGCGAGACTATCAGACTGCGGAATCTCATTTATTTTTCAACGAAGGAAGTAGTTTGTAATAAATGACTGCCTGCGTACAGTATTTTTTACATATTTATTTTTGCTCGTTGCACCACTGTTGTTTGATTGTAGAACCGGGCCTATTTATTTATTTATTATTATTTTTTTTATGAGGGACGACGAAGATGTGTGTGCCTGACACTGCCTGTATCATAATAATGTCTTTATTCACCGTGGGTGCACCAACGCGCTGTTACCAAACAAGCCGGCGTTTACCC
This sequence comes from Ixodes persulcatus, assembly GCA_013358835.2. Classification (NCBI taxonomy): domain Eukaryota; kingdom Metazoa; phylum Arthropoda; class Arachnida; order Ixodida; family Ixodidae; genus Ixodes; species Ixodes persulcatus. Next base: position 75,004 of record JABSTQ010011461.1, read on the forward strand.
CTACCAGGTGTGGGTGCGCTGCTCGTGCGCAGGAACATGGATAGCCTCCTCTCTTGGCGACGTGAGCGATCGAAAGCGTCGCTGTGGTCGGCCCACCACAATAGGTGAGCGGCGTTTGGCAACTTCCGGTTCCTTAGGAAATTTTGTTTAGCTGTTGACAAGCGACGTCGATGATTTGCAAGCCTGTCTAAGCATGGTTCTGAAAACTACAGTCTGGAGGTTTCAGAATTATGCTTGCACAGGCTTGCAGCTCATTGTCGTCGCTTGTCAATGGTGAAACAAAATTTCCTAAGGAACCGGAAGTTGCCAAACGCCGCTCACCTATTGGCCGAATGCTCAGTATGACGTCAGCAAAAGATGTCTCATCGACGGAAATAAGAGGAATGTAAGAACTTCAATTTTGACGGTGTTGGCAGTGTCGCTTTGAGAGCGCTATGATTTCAGGCTTCCACCATGCCCATTATGCCCGTGTCCCACTAGAGCGACAGACAGAAACAAACGACAGCGACAAGCCTCAAACCAGAGTCTTTCGCGATTTGAAAGGCTTTGTGGGATAAGGGAGGCTACGCTCAAACACGAACATCATGCACTCGAGGGTATCTTCGGCAGGCTTGCAATCGCTCGTGCTTACTTCACGAGCACCGAACGACTTAACACCTGCCAAAGGTACCATCGCGATCATGCTGCATGGGTTTGAGGCTTGTCGCTGTCTTTTGTTTCTGTCTGTCGCTCTAGTGGGACACGGGCATTACAAACACCACCGAACTTGTTGTTTGCAAGGTAATGACGCCCCAGGGGGGAACCACAGGAGGGCGCCACCAAAACTTCTCGCCGCTAATTAGCGGCGAGAAGTTTTGGTGGCGCCCTCCTGTGGTTCTCCCTTGTGACGTCATTACCTTGCAAACAACAAGTTCGATGGTGTTTGTTATTAGCATGGTGGAAGCTTGAAATCATTGCGCTCTCAAAGGAACACTGCCAACACCGTCAAAATTAAAGTTCTTTCATTCCTCTTATTTCCGTCGATATAAATCACCTTTCCGACGTCATAGTCAGCGTTCGGCCAATCGTGGAAGGCCGACCACAGCGACGCTTTCGGTCGCGCACGGGGCTAATACTGTACAAAGCCTGGCAGATCGCCACGAGAAGCGGCCGCGGAATTCGAAAAGGTAGAGCGGCAGACAACAGTCACGTGACGGGCGCCCGCTGCGGCGAGACGCCGAAATACACTTCTCGGCCGAGCGATGGAATGTCCGCTCGTGCTCCTCGCGTTCCTGGCGCTGCCGCTTCTTTTCTCGTCGGGTTTGAAAACCATGCTTCGGGTCCTCGCCGCTGCAAAAGCTGTGCGCTGACTACAGGTTCCCCGAGAAATGCTCTGTTCTATTAGATCCTCGCGCTCCAATTTTGCGACCGGGCACTCTATGGCTCAGTCGTCGAACTGCCAGGCTTTGCGAGTATAGGGAGTATTCACAGGCGGCCATAGCTGTGTGCTCGGCTGCGGAGCGCGTGCTGAATGCGAGCTTCCACAGTTCTTTCGCCACGTGCATTCCGCACCACCAAGATTGCCGGTCTTGGCAGCCTATTAATGCGAGCTCGTTCTGAGCATGCGCTCTAAACAGTGACCTCAAATATGGCGGCCAGTGAATACCTCCTATAGAGGAGGCTATGTCCTAAGTCCAAAGCTACTATACTCTGTTTCACCTTGATGCACCGCAGGAAAGGCTACAAGCGCGAGCTCCTTGCTCTGGGGCACATCTCGGCGGCACAATCTCTCGTGCATTAAGGGCAGCTGCCAACGCTGTGAGCTCGCGCTTCTAGCCTTCGCTGCGGTACAACATAAGGTGAAACCAACGTTATTAAACCACTCAGTTGGGAAACTGCCATAGAGACTGCCTTCAAAAAGTGGCCCCGATCTGTCCTCCAGCACCGAGCTAATGACGAACACAACGCCACCATTTCTCCCGCAGCGGCCATTCGAGGAACCGCACGTCACTTCTATTTTGGCTTTAATCGGCCCTTTAGGCGCCGAAACAGATACAGTGGAAAAGGTGACAGGGGGTGCCACCCCCGTCACCCCAGCGGACGCGCCGCATTTTGCTACCGAAGTTAAAATGCACCTAGGTCGGGACGCGCCACCTGAAAGCACCGCTGAGGCATGGTTGTATAAAAACAATATTAATTGTGCCACAAAACCTGGCAAACTAAAGATTTTAAAAACATCACGCGCCCTTCATTTTGTACTAAACTCCAATAAATTTCATACAAAAAGAGTCTTTTCCGTTTGTTTTTAAGCAAAAAAAAAGGCTTTCTAAAAGCTCAAGGTGACCACAGTACAGACAAATGACGAAGAGTGGCGCTGTTGTCGCATTCAGCTCGGTCTCGGTGGACGCCAGCGGCCCAGGTTTCAACGGCGAGTTTCCCAACTGAGTGTTTTAGAAACGTTGGGTGAAACGGAGTATAGCTAGCTCTTTTAGCATGCGCGGCTAATAGTACATTGTAAGGTGATACCTGAGCCCAGGATCTCTGGGTTCTGCAGCGCGAGCTTTCGCTCCACGTGCTCCGAACTGGTGTGCGCTAGTCCACTGGGCCACCGATGCCTCTAACTATAAAATAAACTGATTAAACTCCAAAAATAATGATCGCGATTAATTAAACCATTAGTCAATTAAACGGGAGGTTAATCGATAAATTGTCCTCTACTGATCGCGGGCACGTACTGGAAACGAAAGCTTCCGAGATTGCCGATGGACAGTTGCATAACCTAAGCGCATGCCAATCTGAGCAACCCACAACCAGACGGCATGGGCGTACCAACCGGGGGGGGGGGGGGGGGCGCTTGCCCCCCCCCCCCCTTCTCAGAGTGGGGGGGGGGGGGGCAAGGCATGTGTTTTTCCCCCCTGAAACAGCCGCCACTGGGCAGGGCAAATACTGGCCGGCGGCGCCCAAGCAATACCAAGGGCACCGCCCCCCGGCCCGGAGGGGGGGGGGGGGTCTGGTTTGCCCCCCCCCCCCTCCCCCCACTCAAAAACAAGTTGGTACGCCACTGCCAGACGGGCAGACACTGGTGTGCACAAATGGGAGTGCGCTTTTCACTTGCCCTATCGGGATCAGGTCGTTTACGGACTGCATTTGCAATACGAGTTGCGTTGATCATCTTCAAGAATCTCCGCCCACTTTTCTCCGGACGCTACGAGCCAAACCAGCGATGTGAAAGTATCACGCGACTCCCCACGTGCGTCTGCGCCTCTCTCGAAGCTCATTGATTTGGCCTCGATGGTTCGTCTTCCGCGGTCTATATACAAAGGTGAAACGAAGACACCTGATTTCGAAACGGGCTTTTGCGTTGAATCTTTTGGTTCCAGGCAATGTAAGTTTCCATCCCGGACGACGCTACTGTCACTCCGTTGTAATCTTTACTTCACGTAACTTGTAGCCAGACGTGCGGAATCCCGCCAGTCACGACGACCCGCGTGGTCTCGGATCCCTGCGGTGCAGTGTTGCCAACCTCCGCGATCGTTTCTTCCCGAAATTTTGCCGGGAAATTCCTTAGATTTCCCTCAACCTTCAGAAAATGTGTTAATTTGCGTTAATATTAAGATTATCGTTATAGTGCAGCTGTATTTCTGTAGTTGGGTGGCGATTTAAAGGTTAAATTTGCTGCGTTAAAACCTTTTTACATAATTAAACTTTGTTACTCTGGCCTTGTGTGGCCCCCTAAAATCGCTGTTGTTACCACTGGAGATTATATCTGGCCCGGCAATATACAAAGAAGCCTTTCTCCCGCTGCACTTGGCCGGCACGCGGAGGAAAAAGGGAAGGAACCTGTCCCTAAAGCCCTCTGAAACCCATTAAAACACAATCCCTAGTTTTTGAACAAATTTCCCTTTGACCCTAAACGATAACGGGAATCCCTAGATCTAGGAAAAAATCCTTAAGATTGGCAGCACTGCTGCGGCGCATGCCTTCCGAGTGCCTCCTCTCTCCCGAAAACTGTTCGCTTTCGTCCGACCCCTACCCTCCCACGTAAACAGTCTTCCTCCCGTCCTATACAACGATAGCTGTTATGGACTCTTCTCCCTACTCAAAATGATACAAGTCCGTCGTCAACGTCGCAAATGCCCCCCCCCCCCCCCCCAAAAAAAAAAAGAAAAAAAAGAAAAAGAAAATTCCGTAAACCCGCCGCGGTTTCACCAAGATCCCATCCCCGGTCCGCTGATTGCGTAGCAAAAAAGCGTGCCACCAGAGTCACGCCAGAGGCTTCAACGCGCCGTCTAATAAACCGCGTTTGTTGAGGGCCACAGCGCATACGAGTCTCGCGCAGCGCCCGCTAGATGGCCGCAGTTGCGATGCTGTCAGATAGGGAGGCTCTAGTAAGGGTGGGCGCAACTGCTAGATCGGGAATCACGGGACATGGACGCCATTTAATTGCTAAATCTTGCTGGGAGTTTACGGGGCAAAAGGTCGTTTTATTTCCTAACTCAGGTCATATAAAAGCGCATTGATGTGCTCGAATAATTTACACAAGGTATAAATGATTACTTTTCTATAGTTTTGTTCCGATAGCTTAAGCATTTGTTTAGCGCGAAAAACGGGAAATTCCGCCATCTTGGACGCTGCTGCTTCTCTGGCAACCCAGCTTTGTTCTCTCGACGTTTGCAATTCCTGGAGCGAGAAGGAAGCGAGAAAGGCTACGCCAAAGCGTTCGTTGCTTGCATGGGAGGCGAAAGGAGGAAAGGCGCATGGAGCAACCATATATAGAGGCTAGAGCAACAGAGCGGGCGTCTCCTCTCGTGCAGGCGACATTGGCGCATATCCTTTCCCAATCCTCTCCCTCAGGCGCCGCCATTAAATTGCAAACGCTCTCTAGGATTTGAGTTGCGCCCACCCTCACTATAGAGCCTCCCTACTGTCGAATCGTGCCGCCTGAGCCGAACGACGCGTTCGTTAGGCCTGCTTCAGACGGGGCAACTTTCCCAGCAATTTTGGTGTTGCTGACGAGTTAATTGTTCCACTTTCCCTAGATCCCGGCGCTGCGACACGAACTGCTCGGCTCGAAACGGACGAGCAACTCGGACAACTCGGAGACGATTGAAGCGGCAGCAGCCAATCGGGGACGCGATATTTTCACGTGACGCTCCGCGACGGTGACGATGACAACAAAAGACTTGGGTAAGGTGTGAAATTCATCGTTTTTGGGAATAAACCGTTTCAGAAAGGTGAGTTAGTATTCTCAACGTCGTTCACATGTGTCAAAACACGTTAATAGCGCGCAACATGTGTGTCTATATAGTACAAGAAAAAATGAAATTGAATGATGATGATGGCAAATCGTAGCAATTGTTTGCTGGGAGTGAACGCTGGCGGCCCGTGATGCTGGTGTTTTTTGCGACTTCCAAGTGGCTGGGAGAAATTGTCCCGTCTGAAGCGGGCCTTCGACGGCTTCTGCGTGTGCCAATTAAATGAGCGTGTCCTTCTCCGAGCAGTTATTGGCCATGGTTTGGTCCCCGTAAGGAGCAAGATAGATACTAAGTGCGAGATACATAAGAATGCATTATAGGGTCGGATAATCTGTCGTAGCTATCGAAGTGATTGTACTGTAGATTAACACAGGACGGCTTATTTTCTGCGCGTTATATTTTGGGAGAGTTGCCTCCGAAGATATGCGTCCCCAAAAGAAAAGTTAGCGCCACAATTACTAATTGTTTTTCGTGAACTTGCCGTCGCTCCTCCAAGCCTTCGGGAAATAAAAGTACTTGCCTTTCGGTTGTCCACATATTTATGCATATAAATGCACAAAATGTTTTTTTCTTGCATTTTTTTTAATAAGAGGGAAAACAGTAAAAAAATGACACTCGAGATAAATAACGAATTCTTGTAGAATACTTAATATAATCTACCGCGGCGGACGTCGGCTTACGATTGCGAAGTGACAATTAGTAAATTATTCACCCAAAATTCATTAGGGAAGCTCCATTTGAAATCGAAAGGGCGTGTCAAATTCAATATTTTAGTCTGTAAAAAAAAAAAAAGAAAATTGTAGCCTTAATATTGTAATAATCAAAACTGTTCTTTAAAAATAAATATATACGTATATATATATATATATATATATATATATATATATATATATATATATATATATATATATATATATATATATATATATATATACTGCAAACGACTAAACTTTCGCGAGGACCTAATTTTCGCGAATTTCGCGAATCGCCTACAATTCGCGGAAAATACGTTCCGCGAACAATTCGGGCAATATGTGAACGCTATGGAAGCTACACTCGATTCGCGAAAATTAGAACCCGCGAATAATTTCAAATATTCAGCTTTGGCCCGATTCGCGAAAACTTGAGCCCGCGAAAATTAAGTCGTTTACAGTATGTATTTCCTTCTACGAAACTTTTTAAGAAGAGCAAGGTAAATGCTATATTTCCGCTGCGTGATATCTGTACCCAATTCTGTGGCTTGTTATAAATGAGTAAAAACGAAAACAAAAGCTCAGAATAATTTTTTTTTAATATAAATGTATAATGCGCGGTCTATTTTTTTTCTCTAAATAACATTTTATTTTCGTAGTTCATGCCAGAAATAAAAAAAAAATAAACACCGTATTTCTTACGTTCTGGCTATATACTGGAGCCCTGTATCTTAGGATTCATCACAAATATGGCTTACTAAATACTGTATACCTGTAGTTCTCTACATAAGTTATCGACAGGTACCACTTTAGTTTACTTTATTTTCTCAAAATAATTTATATAAATTTTTAAATTTCCTTAAAAATTAACTTTAGCCATATTTTGAACCCCAAAGAACATGTATTTTGAACTACCTTTATTAAAAGGTAGTTTTTTAAACTTTATTTTTAGGTTTTGCAATTATTCCCAACTATGTCGCCTATCCTTTGGCATAATTAGAGTTGCCCCCTTTCCTTAGATGTATTTTCTGCAGAATTCTCCAGGCGAACGCCAAAAGAACCAAGAAGCGAGAGACCTGTTCAAAACTTTTGGAATATTCTTGTGACCCAAATTGTCTTCTCCAAGACGTTAACACAGCCGAAGGCCCTCGTTAAACCTCCAACTCCGTTGTCCGTGTAGCATGTATGCTCACCGGTGACATAAGCAGGCTCGACCGGCTTGCAAAGACGAGGTGACCGGAGGTCGCTCGGGACGCAAGCAGGCGCTTCGTGTTTGCAAACAGTGAAAGGTTCTATAAGGAAGCCTGACAGCATGATGCGTGTGAAGGCTACCAGTAACGCACAACCTCAGTTTCTTTCAAAGGTGCAGGCCTCTGCGCCTGTCCTGTTGCACCACCAGCGTCACTACCGGCTCGGCGTGACGTCGAGAGACGCGGCAAAGCGAGGAATGAGCGAGGGTGGGAGCCTGTCGCGCGCAAGTTCCGAGAAATACAGGAGGCAGCACGTCGCCCTCCGGTTAAATTAGAGCCCTTATCCCGCGCCGAGCGCCCAGTATATTCCATCGCGCAAGAAAACAGCGCGTAACGTAATTACCTCGCTCCCCTCGCCGAGACAAAACACGTGAGGCTCCACGCACAAGCACCCGACAGATGAGAAGGCCGTCGCGGCGGAATTTCGACGTCACCCACCGGGGTACCAGCGCGGAGTCGGCGTTCGGACCAAACTCGCGTCCTCCCTGATTGGACATCGAGTCTGAGACGAACGCGCTGACGCAACACTCGACCCCGATTCGTGTTCGCCTCTCTTGGGATTTCACGCGATGTCGCGAACCTGCTGAGGTTCGAGTTCGAATAGGTTTGAGGTTTTCCGAACTTCTAAGACAATGTTGGACAGGGTAATGGTACGATACAGGACCAGGCGCATTTTTTTCGGTCGCGCAACAGTAACCCAGCTGTGTTTGGAGATTTGTGTTTGCCCTTTGCCCCCCTTGTTCCCCCTCTCCGGGGATTATTATCGTCACCGTTAGACGAGGGTTCGTCAAAAGTTTGAATTTAGAGCGCATGCGTCGAAAACTTGAAAACGAGGTAACGCCACCTGGCGGAAGAAAAGTATACGGAATTTGCTGACGTTAACGTACTAAATAAAGCACATAAATTACACGTATTTACTCATATACTACCTAAAGATTGGTAATAATTTTATAAAATACAAATAAACTACTTCATAAATTACTCATTTTCAAATAATTTCGGAATTTTTGCGTAGAAGTCTTTCAGCGGTGTCTGTAAATCGAACTTCGTCAAACTTTGCTAAAAGATCGAAGGTTCGTCGAAACCAGTCGAACTTGTAGGTTCGACACAATTTCGCGACACCCGCAGGTAGTGGGAAATACGGTACTAGGGCCTTTTCGTCTAGGTGGGCCCGGGACTCGCCCCCCGACTATAATGTGCATATCCAAAGAAGGGGTCCCTCGATTTCCGCCTGATGACGTCATACACAGGTTGTCGCCGGCAGCGATCCTGGCGGTGTCCCAGCGGCGATGATGGAAGTGGCAGACGCCTGTTCCGCCAAAGGTCGCTTTCCAGCTCGACAGACCACGGAAGTTTCAGCAGCCCGGAGTTGGAACACCGCGACGACAGCGACACTCGCGTCTCGCTCGCACTTTTCGCCGGGACTTCTCGCGCCAACCGCCAGGATCACGACATCCGACAGCGTGACCGACGACGGCTTTCGTGACGTAATTTTGCCACCCCTTTGGGACAACGTTTGATGCGTGGCTTGGCTAAGACACCGAAACACAGCAGCCGAACACGCCTCCTGGAACGCGGTTCCAGGAATCACCGTAGACGCCAGTACTCCGTCAGCGCTTGGCTGGGGCTCGGGCTCAATCAGGGAGAACACGAGTTCGAGCCGAACAATGACGCAGCACTCGCATCCAATGTCTGTCCTGCGTTGGACTTCCTTAGCTGACGTCATAAATACAGTCTTACGGCCCTCTTCTTCAGGAAGTGTTGCTCGACGACGTCTTCCAGAATCAAGGAAGCAAAAACAAAAAGTAAAATATGCGGATGAAAAGCACGCGAATTCGTCTATGTGTACGCGTCGGCAGAAAAACGCGTAAAAAAAGGAAAAACAAAACAAAACAGATGTGGAGTTGATATTGGAATGCGACTCACCTATCGGTTGCGTAGGAGCGGGCCCGGTCGGGACATGGAAGAAAACGGGAGAAAGCCAAAACAAGTTAATGCACGTCATCACCGCACAGCCCCACAAGAATGCTCTGACGATTCCGAGATTCCAAATATAGACCAAGAGGCTATTTACAAACAAGTGCGCATTTGCCCACCCCAGGGCCGCCCTGCTGATCAGGTGGGGGTATCTTTCCCGGCGGTTAACTCACCCGCAAGAGGGATTTTGAGCTTATTTATGGAGGAATATGAAATTTTGAGTTTGAAGTGTGAAAATAAATTATTTTCTGTCGTTTATCGCCCGTCTTCAACACATTACGGCAAATTTCTTTCTTTCTTCCATACTTAGAAATCGCGTCTCCAAATAATTTATCCGTTATTTTAGGAGCTGATTTTAATGTGAACATGCAAGAAAATGTGAGCCTATCACTACAACTAAATAACACTATTGCTTCTTACGAGTTTTTAAATGTAATCATGTCGCCCACTAGAACTACTGATTCTTCGGAAAGTATAATCGACCTTTTTGTTACGAACGAAAGTATACGCAAGTGAACAGCGCTGGCACTATTTGTAGCGACATTAGTGATCACAGTGCAATTTTTATTTCTTCCCGTGATTTCAATATAAAAACTAAAGTCAAAAGAAATATTTTTTTTCATTACAAGTAGATATATCCGATCAAAATTTTATGTCGTTTAGAAACGAGATCGCAGGCATATATTGGACGACAGTTTCGTTACAAGCAAACACAGAGAACTCCAAAAATCGTTCTTAGCATAAAAAAGAAAATATTACAACAGGTGCTTTCCTCATAAAACAACCACTGCATCAAATAAAATTCGAAAGCCTTGGATTACGCCTCTGCGCCTTAAAAAGATCAAACATAAAAATGCGCTTTTTGTACTTCACAGCACATAAACGTAAAACATGAAGTACAAAATATGGAAAATCAACTAAGCCAAGCTGCGGTGTTAACATAAAAATTCTTTGTACAAAGACTTTACTACTACAAGGGACCCTAATAAATAGATAGTTTTCAAAAAGTATCGCAATGTTCTAACACCTGAACTGAAGAAGACGGAATATGATTATCACAAAACTTTATTTAATGACCCTAAAAAAAAATTTAAAAAACAAAACAAAAAACCTTTTAGATGTTGTCTGGAAATCAATAAGTATTCTCTAGCGCGGTAGTCAACATACTCCTTTAGGAGAACTCCATCTAAATGAAAAATTGATCTCTGGTGTCTCGCTGGCTAAGTATTTTTTTTTTTGTCAACCTGTTTTTTTTTTTTCTTTTTTTCTTTTTTTTTAGCTTATACGCGAGGCTGCAGTTAATGACATATCTCAGAGGATTAGCGAAACCCTGTTTCTTTATCCGACAAACGTGCATGAAGTGTTTCGAGTATTCATGGGCCTAGAAAGCAGCAAAACTTGCGATACTGACGACCTTCAAATAAAACCCATTCAATTTATCCTCGATATAATAACGCCATGCCTTGTACATATTTTTATCTTGTGTTTGTCACGCGGAGAATTCTCACAAAAAAAAAAAATGAAACTGGCGAAAGTGTCTATATGTAAGAGTGACGATAGAAATGTTCTGTTTAATTATAGACCCATTTCTGTTTCTTTCTACACTCTAAAAAAAAAAAAAAGTCTGTGCGTCTACTTTCACGCACACCACTCGGAGAGCCAATCACCGCAACTTACGGAGGAAGTTCAGCCATTGACGATGCAGAAACATATGTTTAGACCAAAAAACGCAGTCTGAGTTGTGACATTAAGCAATGCAAGCGTGACGTTTTGTACTGCTTAATGTCACAACTCAGGCTGCGTTTTTTGGTCTAAACATATGTTTCGGTATCGTCATTCTCTGAGCTTCCTTTGTACGATGCGGTGATTGGCTCTCCGAGTGTTGTGCGGGAAAGTAGAAGCACGGGCTCTATTTAGAATGTAAGGGACTCGAAAACATTATTTTGTGTTGTCTCGATAGTTTTTTTCTTTTTTTTTTTTGCAAAAACTTTGTTATCTTATAATCCCAATTTGGTTTGAGAAATATAAAATCCACCGAATCTGCGCTTTCGCTACAAAAAGAAATCATATTACAGAATATAGAAAGCAAACTCTTCACACTTGGCATCTTCACAGATTTTAGGAAAGCTTTCGAATTGCCTGAATCATAAAATACTTCTTGACAAACTAAGCAGGTAGAACAGGCACGTAGCCAGGGGATGAAGGGGATAGCATGAGTGAATCTCAAGGAAGACAAAAGCTTCATCGATAATGGGAAACGTACGTTACACTAGAATATCAACTGATTACGCCGAAGTATTACGGAGTTTATATGCTCTACTCCGCGGCAACCGCTCCTACATGGTACAAAAGACACTGTCCGAAGCGTGTTTGCTCTTCGTGCGAAGAGCACATTGGTAAGACGAAACACTGTCCGCAGAAAGGTTCCAGGAATACGTATGTAGGCAGCAAACTTTGATCGAAGACCCTTCAGGCGTGCCCGTAGATAATCCTCTCGTCAGATCTGCAGAGAACGCCGGATCTTTTGTACCACGTATTATAGACAATAAAACTTAAAGTTCTCCTAAAAAAACAGTAGTTGGTATTTTAAGCATGAATGGATGAGGAATATGCAAGTTTACCCGTATCGTAAGTTACTTCTTTTTGTTACCACAGGCTCAAAAACGTACATATTTAGAACCGCCCCCCCCCCTTTTTTTTTTTCTTCACGAAAGAGTACATACAAGACGTGGATTCACCAGCGAAATTCAGCGAGATACAACGTGATGTTGCGACTGGCCCTAACCACGTGGCTGCCGTACATTATTCTGCGTGGTATACTATATTGTGAGTCACGAGTCATGACCGACATTTTGCACATTTTACGTAAACGACAACTGTCGCATGTACCGTCTCGATGTTCGTAGATACCATGTACACGACATCGACAGACGAAATAAAAAAAAAAAAAAGAGAAAAATTAAGTATGTATACGAGCACACGCGGAACGAGCTGCCATAGTATTCCAACAAAAAGAAGAAGAAAACAAAACAAATAAAACCTCCGCAGATAGATGTAACCTCCGAAATATACTCCGTTCCCCCCTGCGCCGGTGACAGCGCGGTGGAAGCTGCGTGATCCTTTTCCCAATCACGTGACTATCCTCCTCCACGTGACGACGTTTCCGTCCATAAGTAGGCGCAGAGGGAGCGGGTTCAGCCGGCGAAAGGGCGGATGCGGCCCATTGGTCCGGCCCGTACTGTATGTGAATAATGGGTTATATCACCAAATAAATCAATCGCGCGCAAAAAAACAAACAAACAAAAAAACAAACGGGAGTTTAGGTTAGACCAATTACTGCGGGTGATTGTTTAGCCAGTGATATAACAAACACCCTGTGGCCTGCTGGATTTGCTCCGTCAGGGGCGGTCGGCCTCGAAAAGGAGCCGGTGTCGGTGGCCGTTGGCAGGAGCGCGAACACGTGGCGAGGGGTGGACAGGCGACCGGTCCGACAAGCGCGTGTAGCTTCAACCGCACTGCTGGCTCGGGGATGAGCGGGGCATGAATTAGCAGCGACGAAGCCGAAAGCGCGCCCGAAAACACACACACCAGGATCGCATTTCACGGGCCGCTGGCGGAATTCCGTTCCGCATCCGCGCCCCCCGCATCCGGGGGGGAATCGCGCGGAGCAAAACCCCTTCGCCCCGCGGGAAATCCGCGGGGCAACCTACAACTTACCCAAACTGATAAAAAAGAAAACTGTTTCGCGTTTATGGTAATTAGTTCATTAATCCATTCCTCATTTTAAACTTCTTACTAAAAGCTCAATAATATTAATTAAGGGCGGGCGCGGTTCGAATCGGCTGCGATTCGAATCGGGTTCGTCGGGTGTTAATACCATGTTTCGGGTCCTCGCCGCTGCAAAAGCTGTGCGCTGACGAGCAGGTTCCCCGAGAAATACTCTGTGCTACCAGATCCTCGCGCTCCAAATCTGCAACCGGGCACTCTATGGCTCCGTCGTCGAACTGCCAGGCTTTGCGAGTATATGGGCCAACTTTCGGAGAAGAGCTTTCGGTAAAAAAACAATCCCTACGAGCCCCAAGCGCGATTCGCGGGCATCCATAGTTGAATCCTTTACTGCGGAGCGCGTGCAGGCGGCGAACCCGAACGCAAAGAAGACAAGGCCAGTCCATGACGTCATCGTTGGTGGATCGACGCAAAACGGCAGCGTCGAAAGACCCGCTGGCGACGACGCTGACGCGAGCTAGACGGCGCATCCGTGGATCCAAGTGATGATGTTCAAGGGAGGTTGGAAAGGTGCACTTATATATGGTGGAGCTCTCGGGTGTTGAGCAGCGCCCCTGGCGAGCACTGTCGACCATTATTAAGGCGTGTTTCGGTTGTCTTTACGAGTCACCACGCTCAATCGCATCTCTCACAAACGCTAAGCTTGCACCGTTACGTTGGTAGATGCAGAAAGTTATGGAAGAAAATAAGAACGAAAGAGTCGAAGGGAAAGCGGTCTTCGGCGTTTTGATAGGACAGTCAGCTGCATTTTTCTTTTTGTTGATTTAAAACGTCTTTTGCACTTCTCGCAAGCTCTCTTGTTAGCAAGCGGGGGCAGACGTGGGCAGACGCCTATATATGCGGGTCCGAGTCGTTTTGCCCCTAAAACGTTTCGTCGACACCGCGACGTTTCGTGGGCTGATGCTCCCGCGACGTTTCGTCGACAGCATATTTTTGTTTTACTGAGAGATTGGATTACTGGCTTCATTTCATTCGCTGAAAGTCTAGCCGAAGTATACCGGACCCACCCAGGCGGCTCCGAAAAAGCCAAACCAATTTCGCGAGCCCTAACCCGAGGCTTCGAAATAAACCGCGCTACGCGCACCGAAAACTCGCTCCGCTCCGCTCGGGGAACAGGAACTATAACCTCAGGCTCGAGCACGCGCCGAGCCTCGGTTGAACCGCCGAGGGTTCGGCGGTTCAGCCGGCGGCCGAGGCGACATGCGCGGAAAGGCGCTTTCGACGAAAACGTCGTGTCGATGAAACTAATGCGGGAGGCTTTCGATGTAACCAACTGCCGATGAAACGCCACAGCGCCGACGAAAGAACCTGTCGATGAAGTGTCGCAGTATCGACGAAACTGTCAGTCGACGAAACGTCGCATTGTGGACGAAACAATCTATCGATGAAACGTGGCATCGTCGACGAAACAATCTGTCGATGAAGCGCCGTCGCAGCGTCGACGAAATAATCGGGCAATCAAACCTCGTTCGATGAATCGATTGCCACCGAGTTGGGTTGGGGTGCCAAGGAGAAAAGCTGCGAGGTCGTCTCTTGGGGCGCGCGAGCAAGACGGCGGGGCGGCGGCTTCGCGGCGCGCAAGGCCAAGTGCGCGGCGTCCCTGGGACCGTTCGTTGACAGCGGCGGGCCACTACCTCTACGCCTCGGCGCAGAACAACCTTTAATTGGGACGACCCCGCAGGAAAGAAGAGGAGCCCCCGCTTTTCCCGCCGGAGAAGAACAGGACCGGACTTGAGACGCGCGCGCGTGCCTGTGTTTTCAGGCTATTTATTTTGTTTTTCTCGTTGTTGCTTCGCTCCCGGAAAACAAAGAAAGGTTCCATCAAGAAGCGTTCCGTCGGAGGGGAAGGCACCGAAAGAAATGCGCGGCGCAGAGGAGAACGTTCAATTTACCGTCGCGCGTGAGGAGACTCTCTGACGTCACGCGTTTCGGAAACAAGGCATCTTGATAGAGCCCGGGCACGCCCGCTCGAGCATAGCCAAAGTCAGCTTACTTTACCCGACGTCGCATCGATGCTTTCAATCAATCGAACAACCAATCAGTCGTTTCATTCAATTAATAACGCATTAAAATATGTTAGGCTCGAGTTTGTGCGGTACTGATTGCAAGTAGTCAAATCACTTGTAATCAATTGCTTTTATTTTTGTAGAAACCACAAGGATAGTCTGATTACTTCTGGAACTATTAACATTGTTTATAACCCTTACCATCACGCGGAGCTGCGCACGTGTTTACCACGTTTCGAACTTCCCGACGGGCGTCTGAAGCAACTGCGGATGCAAATAATTTACTAGGAAACTCCGGGAAAAATAAAATACCGCACCCCTTACATTTTCTTTCGCTGCGAGCGAGCCTAAAGAAACAAAAACGTCTGTTTTTCACCTGCCCGGCGAAAGAACTAACGAACCTGGCGGGGATGACCGCGTCAGCTGCAGCCACCCTGCGGCGAGAGGGGAAACTGACAAATGAAGTATATACCTCTTTTACATCATGCGACTAGAGTGAGACGACGGCATTCGGGCCCTTTTACACTAAATACACGTGAAAGAAGGAATCGGTAAAATCACTCCTCTTTATTTCTTTTCGAATAAAACTTTCTGAACGCTTACTTAATAAGAATAAAAAAAAAAGAAGCTAGCAATAATGTTACTGTACTAACTTCAGTTGCGTCAACTTGTGGCGCCTACCTTAAACCGAATAAAATAGGATATATCAAATGAGATCACAAACAACTGACCACATAGCGAAAACATAAATCTAAAATATACGTAAAGCAGTCAATGATATTTTTGATGCTTTTACATTTGTACACCGATTCCTCTAAACAAAACTGGGCGATCGAATACATTCGCTCTGCTGATAAACATATACGGCCGCTATATCGAATATCGGTATATCGAACCACGTGCTACGCCCAACATGGGCCTACCGAACATCGGTGTAACCCAAGGTATGAATATGAAACATCGGTATACCGAAGGTCTGAATACCAAACACGGAAAAACCTAGTCACATTAAGATCCACTAGTTACATCAGACGAACACACAACAATGAATCCCCGACAACAAAGCGGACATTCTTTGGAAACCCGAGCAATGGTAAACGTGTTATTTTGCATACGTTTGGTGTACGTCAAGCCTAAAAAAGGAAACGTTGCTGATAAATTACGTTCGACTGTCATTGAATGTGTGGACGATCATTGGATGTTCGTCCACTCGTGCGAGGTCACAAGGAAAAAAAAAAAAAAAACAATTTTGGAAAACTCGGCACGTGGCAGCTAAAAAAGGCCGCCGTCTCCGCAATAGGTAATGTCAGCAACAAAACAAAAACCAAGAGTTCCCAAAATAAGCCCTACGCGCAACCTGGCTGGCGACATTTCGCGACTCCGGATGACATTTCCTTCCGTGCTTCGGTTAAAGCACTACGAAACTGCCCGACGTCTTTCAGGTATTTCCCCGACTATATCAGGCACATTTCGCTGACCAACACGGTTAAACGAAGATGCCTGCGCACAAACTCGTTGCTTACGGACCTTTGCACACACGAATTGTCAACTCCGCGCATGCGCAGAAACCCGGTATAGCCACGAGCTGAGCGACTCACGCGACGTTAGTCATGTGAGTCGGTGTTACGGCTATAAGGAGTTACTTTCCCTAAATGCCAATCCCTTGACATTCCCCCCAAGTCCCTAGATTCCTCCATAATTCCAGGATTTTCACGCTGTCCTCGACAACAGTCGTAGGGAATCCTGCTTCACCCACGAAACGTTGGAAAAGAGCTCGTTACGTAATGAAATAAGGTTTGCGTGCGCTTGAAAAGTTAAAACGCCCATGCGGCGCCAAGCTAACCGTAAGAATTCAGCCGGAGCACGGAGGAATCTGTTCCTACTTCCGTTAAGCAACGCTCTTTAACACACCGCAAACCGTATTTACCCAAAACGCAGGATTAAACCAGAAATGAGTTTAGCTGAAATGGTTATAAATATGAACCGGTTATCGACTTGCCTCTCCCGGCTATCTCCCTTTTCTCCGGACAACACAGAACAAACAAACTTAATTCAATTACACGAACGGTCGCGAGAGGGAACCGAAGTGTTTGAATAAACGGGATAAATTGCCATGACCCATTTTACCCGACACACCTTGTTTGAAATATTGCACGCATACTCGCGTAATTCGCCGCCCGAGTCGAGTCCTGAAACGCACGGGCACTCGATAAGCGAAACGACTAGGGAGTTCCAGTAGATAGTTCCGATGACTCCGATAAGGATATCCAAAACTTTGCCGAGGCCTTTTCGCATGCATCGTATCGATATCGGAGGTACCGGAACGATCTACTAAAACACCTTTTTAGTTTGCACCTTGGATATATGGATAACGGTAACTTCGATTGGCGGGAAATTATTCATGTGGTCAAGTTTAGCTGTGCGACAATCGATATGTGTAACATGATTACTGGGTACCGCATCATGGTTCCCCTTAGGGCGTCTTCGGCTTAAATACAGATTTTTAGGGGGTTCTGTTCCCCTGACCTAAACATCGGTACGTGAGACGCAAGAGATCGTCATGCCCCGTTTATGGTGCCTCCAGTAAGGGGGACATGTTCTGATATGGTTGACCCGCTTATCTGAGTCAAAGCGATCAACTCCGTACCCTACTCATGGAGCACACGGCACCATTAAGTAACGCCCTGCTTACCCCACACGCGGGTACTAAAACATGAGTATACGGTACCGTCCCGCTTACCCGACACTCGCTAACAGGGACATCGCTCCATTTGATAACGTCCCGTTTAGCCGACACCCGGAACCCGGACATGATCATATTATGTAACGTCTAAGTCACACTGGCAAGCTAGGACATTACTCCATTCGGCAACGTCCCACTTAGCCAACACTCGGTAACAGGGACACCGCCCGTAGTGACGTCCCGTTTACACTCGGTAACCGGGGGCGTGGCTTCACTCGGTAACGCCCCTAACTCACTACCCGGGACAGGGCTCCATTGGACAACGTCCCGCTTATCGAGCGCACGATAGGCGGCACACCATTATGTATCGCATACGGCAGGGGCCGCAGCAGCGGGGGCCGTCAAGCGGCGTCGGCACGCACGAACGCGGCGTCGGTCAGGTGCGCGGCAAGGGCAAGGCCAACGTCGGGGAAGCGGACGAAGCCGCCGCGTCCCTGACTCCGTTCGTTCACACTGCCGTCCAGGTAGCGGTAGTGCCGGAGACGCCAAGGGCGGGAGGCAGCGCCGCCCGTCGGCAGCGCGCCGAGAGCGCGCTCCTCTTCGCCGGGCCCGTTCCTTCCGCTGCACGGCCGCCTACTGGCAAACTCTCCGCTTAGTGGAACAGGGGGGCGCCCGTTGGCCAGATATGCGTGTCGGCGTGGGAACGAGATTCTCGTCGCAGCAACAGGTTCCGAACTCGCTCGCACTCAGGACGCCGCATCCTTTTTTTATTTCCCCCGTCCGTTTCTGGGTAGAACCGGCGGATGCCCTTCTTTAGTGGGGCCCTTTTTTTTCTTCATCGCGGGGGCATTCTTTCTTTTTAAGCGAGACGCTGTAATCGGCGATTAACCGTGCAAAAATAACCTCGAAACGACACATATACTTAAAGATTTCGTCGTTTTCGAGACTTACCTTTTGTGAAATTCGGTGGGTATAAATCATGTTTCTCTTTTTTTTTTTTTTTCTGGGGGAAAGTGAAGGGGTCACACTGTTTCCTATGGAACCTTTCCAAAAGTGCGCGCCATCTCGTAGCTGCAGAGCGAATTATCCGATGCCGCCATTGTTCGGGCACGTACTCTGAGCATGTATTGGCCACGAGGGCCGCGTCAAAGTTCGGCGTCGACTCGGCTCAGCTCGGCGAGGATTCGCATCTAATAACCCGCTTCGCGCCCGATAAATGCTGATCGCAGATGTTGCTCGATGAACTTTGGAAACCTGTCCATTGGACGTAGAAGTACGCTGCACGACCGACTCTTTCAGTGCGAACACAGCATAGAGGCGGCCACCAAGTTTTACCACTTAGGTCACTTAGTGCCCCATCGAGCACTTCCAGCAAACTAGCCGTTTTCGTGAACACCTTTTAATTTGAGGAAAAAAAGCGGCCTAAACCGACGATCACGCGATTTACTGCTCTTTACGTACACGTATAGCTTACGCGACCAAGAGTGGTATTGCGGGTTCCGACCATTTCCGGCGATAATTTTGCCCAAAAGTATAACAAATGTCGCCTTTCACGAATGCCCATTTATGCCGTTTTTGTTTATGCGACGACTCTTTCTTTATATTTCATCAGTCTTGTCAGCCCAAGAACGTACCCCCGTGCTAAGAGAACGCCGCTATCACGCACTCACCCCAACGGTAAAGAACGAATCCGTCCGCCTTGATACAGCATCACTAGCGCATCTTACATTTCGCTCATTTGTTCTTTCCGCTCAAGTCCCCGTTTCCACGAAATGGCCCCGTGTCAGTCTTTTCATCATCATCGCCATCTTTTTCTCTCTCTCTCTCTCTGAATCAGGACAGAGTCGAGACTCATTAATTCCGGCCAAACCAAAGGTAAAGCTCGCGGGCAGAACTTGGAATAATAATAATAATAATAATAATTTATTTTCACATACTGGAATTCAGAGTGTAAGTACGGGCACAGCAAAGTCAGCGAAAAACTTATATAAGACGACCATAAAAAAAAACACAAAGGCACGTGAACGTCATTTTGAAATATAAAAAAAGAAATACGATTCAAGAAAAATCATGAAAAAACGTTACATAAAAACGAAGTCGGAGAAACCAAAAAGACACGGGAGAAAGAAAGAAAGGCGAAACTGAGTTAAAATTAAGCTGATTGCAGTTCACCTTCAAAACATGCAGATACCCCAAAGGGGGGCTACTGAAACAAAAGTTAGTACACTTGAGTCCCTTCTCGAGTTCTTTCGGTGAAATAATGTCAATGAAAGTGTGAATAATAATAAGAATACTACTCTGACAACAGCAGCCGACACAAAGGGACGCCGACGGTGTGGCTCAAAGTCACTTTTTTTTTTTTCCCCCGAGAGGCTGCAAGAAGAAGGCCTTGAGGTCCCCCCCCGAGGCTGGCGGTAAATGGCCCCGGAAAAGAGAGGGAGGGGGAAAGCTGAGACAAAACAGCCGAAGGACGACTCTTGGGATCGAGGGACGAGCGAGAATGCGCATCGCTTTACGCACAAGTAACTTGAGAACGCGTTTCAGGTAACTTGTAACGAGTTCTAGGTAACGTTTTGGTCAGAATGCATTACACTCTTAGAGAGGGAGAAGGCGACAGATAATGTGACAGTGATAAGACAGGATGTACGCCTTTTACGTGCAGGTAACTTCGTAACGCGTTTCCGGTAAGTGTAACGCGTTCTACGTAACGTTCTGATCAGAACGCGTTACTCATTCACAGGGAGAAGTCTATGAGAAGACGGGACCAGGATGTACTCCTTTTCCACGCAGGTAACTCAGTAACGCGTTTCATGTAACGTGCAACACGTTCTATGTGACGTTTCGATCAGAACGCGTAACACCCTCAGAGAGATGGAGAGAGAAGCTTGACAAAAGGCAAGACCGCCGAAGGACAATATTAGCAGTGACGAGCGAGGATACAAATCTGCATACGGGTAAGCGTTCAACGTGTTTCAGGTAAAGTGTAACGCGTTCTACGCAACGTTTCGATCGGAACGGATTACACTTTCAAACAGTCGGAGAGAGAAGAGATGGTTGACAAAAGGCAAGGTAAACGATGAGCTTATCAGTGATGAGCGATGCAAATCTTCTCCATACAGGCAACTTGGTAAGGAGTTTCAGGTAAAGTGTAACGCGTTCTACACAACGTTTTGATCGGAGCGGATTAGACTTTCAAACAGTCGGAGAGAGAAGAGATGGTTGACAAAAGGCAAAGTAAACGATGAGCTTATCAGTGATGAGCGATGCAAATCTTCCGCATACAGGCAACGTGGTAAGGGGTTTCGGGTAAAGTGTACCGCGTTATTTTAACGTTTTCGTCAGAAAGCGTTAAGCGCCGTTCACACACTTGCGACCGAGTACGACCGAAAGAGACCAGACCGGTTTTTAGGACCGGATGCGCTACATCGGAGCTGGTCCTAAGAGATCGCAAGAGGCTTAAAAACCGGTCTGGTCTCTCTCGGTCGTACTGGGTCGCACTCGGTCGCAAGAGTGTGAACGGGCCTTTACCCTTATCTAGAGACTGAGAGAAGAGCTCGACAAAAAGCGAGACAGCCAAGGAACCAAGTTGGCAGTGACGAGCAAGGAGGCCAATCACATACAGGCAACCGTCCCGGTGTAACGCGCTTCAGGTGAGGTGAAGCGTTTTCTATATATTACTTTTTATTGGAACTCCTTATAAATTTAAAAATAGACAGCCGAATGCTTGGGTGTGATGAGATGGAGTGCAAATCTTCTAGATGCAGGCAAGGCGTTAGACAGCAAACGTGTAACACCTTCCGCGTAGCGCTAGCGCCTTAATTGAAACACGTTAGACGTCCAGATAGAGAAACAGAGATTTCTACAAGACAAAACAGCAAAGCACGAGGTGATGAATGAGCAAAAATGGAGCTCCTTTACATACACGTAATAGATAACGAACTTCGTACAACACGCAAAGCTCCCGGAAACGCAATACCTGGAAGGCGGCACACGTTCTACAAGCGAGTACGAACTTTGTTCTGATTCTTGTTTTCTTTTCGCAAAGAAACAAAGATGGCCTGCGGTGTCGCTCACGCAGTCGTTGATAGACGCCTGCATGACCGGATGCTCATCCAGATCGAAAAGGGCAGCAGCCGAGATTCGGAACCACTGGGTTCTACGGGTTTGATTGCGCTAACACACAGGCCGGCGACATATAAACAACTGTATCGCATGACAAGTCAGACAACAAGGCAATGAAGTTAATCGCGATTGTGATTACAAAAAAATAATAATAATAACGACGTATTAAAACATGACGCGAAGTGAAACGTGCTACGGAAGCACTCGTGCTACAGAAGGGTTCGACGAGTGCAGCGGAGACAAAGGCAGCCACCTTTAGGTCTACCTAAAGGTCAACACACTAATCGTTCCAACCAGAGCTCGGCGATCTGACCGTTCCCTCTCACCCCCTCCTCTCCCTCTCAGTTTCACAGCGCATAGAGGGTACTCACCGAACGCCATATTCGAGGGCGCTGTTTAGAGCGCGTGCGCAGAAGCAGCTCACATTAAAAGACCGGCTATTCGATGGTGTGAATGCACTTGCAAAAGAATCGTGGAAGCTCGCCTGCAGCACGGGCTCAGCAGTAGCGCACACAGCTATGGCCGCCGCCAGTGAATACGCTCCCAATCATCGCGTAAGCCCAAAAACGTCAGAGATTTTGGGGGCAAATTCTGAAAGTCGAAGTTTTGGGGATATTTTGGTTCCACACATTCATAGATGCTCCGAATGGAGCCAACCAACCAGCGCCAAAAGTGGATTTGTGACGGTGCTAATCGTCTTAGTGCGTTTCCTATCCCCGGCTAAGCCAATCATGCAGAATGGACATCCCCATGTCTTATTCTTTTGCTGTACCAGATTAGCCACCGATAGCAAACGCGCAAAAAAACGATTCACTTTTGACGCTGCTCGATTTGAGGAGTTTTTCGCAGATCGTTTCCTCCGTCCCGCAAAGCGCTCCGCAACCCGCCACGAGATCTGGAACTCTGCGGTCAAGGCCAGCGGCGCGCATGCTCACAAACGCGCGCGTCTTCGTTGCGGAACGCGTAGCGGCGCGTGGAAAACGCTCACCGAAAACTCCCTATTAGGGACTTTTAAACTCGCGGTCAGCTTTCTGTGGCAATCCGAAGAGAGGAGGAAAGCGCGTGTACAGCGGTTGGTGCACCCTCTCCCCTAGCATTGACGGCACTGCCACAGAAAGCTGACCGCGAGTATAGTCGATCGTTTTCAAAGGATCGAAGTGGCAGCACGAGCTCTCGCTACAAATAGCGTGGCCTGAAAACACCATCTACCGAGACTGTCTATTGACTCCGTGGTCGTCGAAGCCTTCGGTTCCTAACCGAGCTAACTCTTTATTTACGCGTGTACAAGATGACGGCCGGTCCGTGGAGTGCCGAGCCGTAGCTGCTGCTCTCGTTCTGCACTCGGGCCGCGCCGCTCGTTGATCGGGGCTCCTGTTTCGTTCGGCGACGCACGAGGAACCCTCACGGTCGGTGCGCCGCTGTAGGCAACTATGCCCGTCGCAACAACTTCGCCGGGTCGTAGCATCGGCTGCGTCGTACGTAATGGGAAACGCTAATTACGAGTCGATACTTTCGTTGTCGCGAAGGTATCGAATTTTCAAATTTCGCCTCAGGCGCCGCCAGGATCTACTGATAACACTGAAAACAGAAAGTCATATGTAATAGGGGTGCAGCGCAGCTTGTTCCCGACGAGTTACGAGAAGGTTGACGGTCTAAAATGAATGCCAAAAAAACTCACGCCGGGGAAAAAAAAAAAAAAACTATCTTTACTATTTTTTTTTTATTACGCTACCGGGTAAAGCGCAGTATTCCTGCGACATAAAGTAACCTGCTCCTATCAAAGTGGAGTAACGCGCTGCTAGTGAAGTAAAGTAACGCGTTTGTTGAAACACGCAATTATCAAGCAAAATCAGGTTGCCTTATAAGGTAACCCGTTCGTTTCCAGGCCCCCGCAGCGATTCCCCAGCTTACGTTGTGAACCAGTGCAACGACATACCGGTATTCGACTAGAACAGCTCGAGCGCTCAATCACGGCTCCATCCAGGCTTGCAGCTCCCCAGCTGCAGTCGCCTCGGTCTACGACGTGACTCGACCGTCCGTGCCTAAACATTCCGCTTCCTAAGCACGATACGCGGCACCCGAGCTGCCTAATCAAGCGCCGGGGTTACGGGGACCCGAAGCTCTCTCCGCGCTCGTTTACTCAACCATGGCCTCCTATACACCTTTTTAACGATAGAGCGGCCATCTGGAATGTCGTCACTTCTGGTATGCGGTAAAACATCGTTTTGATCTGCCCACGCTGCTGGAAGGCGTTTACGAAAAATGCGCGATTGTCACAGATTCTTGTTTTGCCTCACCTATATTTCCTCGCATATTCCAGGTTGAAATGATTTATATTTTTTCGTCCCGCATACCAGATACGGATACCACGTGATTGAGAACGACAGGAAACAGAAAACGTCTATTTACTGGAAAGTCCGCCAAAGCGCCCGGTCGCAGGAAAAACAGAGAGGAGACGCAGCCGAACGGCGAACGCAATGGTAGCGCAGGGGGCGAATAGAGTAACTGTATGGGCTCTGCTTGCAGAGCATATGCAGTTACTCTAGGGGCGAACTCTCATCAGCGCCAGCGGACCTAGCGGCCACTCCCTAAAACGCGTTTGTATTTTTTTTTTCGCATTTTTTCTTCTCCTCCAAACGCGCTGGCGGCGAGGCAACGCGGAAAGGATGCGGCGATCGTTGAACAGAGGAAGAGAAGAAGGGTGGTCATATTTTTATTTTAAAAAAAAGGAGTGTTTTTGTTAGGGTGGCTTCATGTGCGCATGAAGGCTCCCTAGTTTTTGTATTTGGCCGTTTGCGTTGTGGTGGCGCCACCAAGAGATCCTTTTTCTCCGTCTCTCCTCTCCCTTTCTCCGTGACAGCTTTTCTTTGGGTTCTGACAGGCTTTCATACCCGTTTTCACCTCAAGAACCATAGTAAAAAAAAGTCCGGTGCCACGCGGACCATTACTAATTTGCCCCTTTATGTGCATAATTAAGAGATATGTAGGTGAATGTTAGATTATATATATTTTATCTTATCCAGACGTACAGGTTTCAAACGCCAAAAGCCTCGCTTTTTCCTCCGAGAAGCAAATCTCGCAAGAACTATTTCGCGCAACGTGTGAACAATGCGCAAAACTTGCTTTTTTCTTGACGTGAAAACGGGTAAGTATAAAGGAGGCTATGACTCAACCCACTGACGTCACACCACACTGCGGTGGCGCTGCTGTCGGCAGAGCGCGCGCGCAGACGCTTTGCCTCAGGACAAACACGGGCTTGTGTTGTTTGTAAACAGCGCGTGTGGGTGTCTGGATGCAGTAAGAAAGACGTTTTCTAAACTTCCAAAATTTTTCTTAAAACAAAAAAAAACAAGAAAACGAGGAAGTTACACTAATGCAGTCTGTGCAAATGAATCATACGGCCAGGGGAACACGATACAGTCCCGTTTCGTTAATACGGACCCCGTTAATACGGACACCCCGCTATACAGAGAGCGCTGTCGGGGATCAACTGGCTAAATACGTGTCTTTTATATACATCTCACATTAGGGACGCGTTTTCTGGGATAATGAACTTTTTAAGTTAGTAAAATTGAAAGCATGGTTTCAATTAGAAGCTAGCCGAGCGTCGTCGCAAAACACTGCATCAATCAATCTGAGAAAGACTAGGAGAGCGTTTCCATGCGTGTCTTCGCACCACTAGCCTTGCGCCTGTTGAACGAGTGGTAAGCTTAGCGCACCACGATGCTTCCCAAATCATTCTAACATTTAATGATTTAGTGGTTTTCCACGACGCACAGGAAGTTTCTGACTGGAACCGTCTATGTTACCGGAAAGATCCACTGGATGAATTCCACGGAAGTATGAAATGGTCCCAACGGGAATATTCTATGCGCTCACTCGGGTCGCACAGATTATTGTGCCAAATTTTAGGTTTTGTCTCGGAATTTAGGGCCTTACAAAAGCACGAAGAATACAAAGTAGAACCGAACTTGACCTTCTTTGGCCAGAGTCTGGGTGTCTTGGCATCCATTTGCCCAACAAGAGCCAAAGTTAGGCTTTAATGCTGGTGGTTTGGCCCTCATATGGCATGTTTGCGCCTAAGTCACCGAACAAGTGACCAGATGTTAGGCTTTCACACCTGGCTGTTTGTTTTTCCCGCGGCAGGTTTGGCTTAAATTGTCAAACAAGTGCTAGACTTGTCTATCACTTCCGGTTCTTCGGTTCATACGTGGCACCCTAGGCTCAAGTCTCGCACTTTGGCAATTATGTTGCAAGCCAGAGAAAATCCATAGAAACGCAAAAGTCCTCTGGCACTAACGCCTTGAAACCAAACCGCAGTAGGCCCACGTTATGGCCACATGATTGCCAAGCTTGTGTCAGGCTAGGCGTTTCTCTGGAGTGCTATCCGGGTATACACTCGGGGCAGTTTTCGGCGTTACAAAAAGCAAACCAACATGAATCCAGTTTTTTGGGCGAAAACGAAAGAAACCTATACCCAAAAATAGAACGACGTCATCTCGCTCTTTCCTAGCGACCAAATTTACTTCATCCAGCACCTGGCATTCAAAAAAAAAATAAATAAAAAAAAAAATAAGACCGATTTTTTGAAGTTGTTTAGCCTCGACCGAAACGTCAAACGTTTGTGTTGTGTTCTTCACGCCACATTTCCGACGGAAAAACACACACACACAAAAAAAGAGGGGGAGTTTAAACAAGACCAACTACAAGCCGGCATCAGACGCTACTCTTAAAAAGGAAAAGAAAAAAAAAAGAGCAAGAAGTGACAACGCGCCAAGCAAAAACAAACGGGAAAACGCACGGTCGATTACAGAACGGAAGGGCGCACGTTGCACAAATCACGCAACCCAGAAACCCAATCTCTCCCCCGAAAGCACTAAAGAAATACACCCCCCCCCCCCTTTCCCCACAAACAATAACAGAATCCCAACTTCCTTCTCAGGAATCAGTCCCCTCGGAAACCGACAATTCAAGAAACGTGGGGGGGAGACATCACCTGCGCGTGTCACAACTCCCCCGCGCCGCAACACATCACGTAACGGAACGCGTGCCATACACTCGACACAAAAGAGAAAGTCTCCGGGACTCTTGCGGGGTAAAAAAGAAAAAAAAAAAAAAAGGCGGTCCCATAACATCTCTGCCTCCGAACCCCACAAAAAAGTAGCGTCTGACATCATCCGCAATACCTTGACCCCGTTTTTCCGCAGACACCCCCATCGCATCAGCGAGATACAGAGCAGACAAGGGACAAAGTCCGTAAAAAGAAAGTGCTCCTAAAAACGAGGTCAAGGGTTCCCGCCGGTAGCCACCCCAAGCCATTGTCCTCCTCTCATCTTTGCAGAAAGTACAAACCCCATCACCGAAGAAAAGAAGCGTCCCCCGATAAAGCCCCAAAAAGCCAACCCTCCGCAAAACTGGAACGCACCTGCAACGTTCTTTTTAGAGGAAAAAAAAAAAAAAAAAAAAAGAATGGCGGTTCGCGGCGCGAGAGGCACACCGTTGACGAGGGTAACGAGCGGGTCGCGTGGCGACTGCGGAGTCACGTGACCTCTTTCCCCCGCTCCGGATTGGCGGGACGCTCCGCTCCGGCGTTCTCCGATTGGTCGCGCGGCTGGGAGAGGAGGAACGCCCGGAATCCGGCGCCGGATTCCGGCACGCGAATGCAAACAACGGTTTTTGTTGTATCGGGGCACCCTAGGTGCGCGCGCGGCTGCGGTAGGAGGGGGAATTGGTCGAATTGGGTCGACACCTGGTGTCAGATTAGTGAACAGCCAGTTATACACGGGCCGAATAGAAGCAAAACTGGGGCACGAGACCGTCGCGTGCCTTAAACTCCTTATGCTTCCTTTCATTATTTTTTTTTTTCTTTGGAACCTGGCTTACGATTGGACCCACGTCTTTTTTTCTTTTCTTCACCGGCGACGAAACGGTTTCGGATTTTTACCGCTGGATGCATAGCCGGAATAGCGAGGCTCTTGAGCAGACGTGGCGAAATGGAGTCGTCTGTTTAGTTGTTTGTAGCCACGCGCAGATGGGAGTCAACAACATCCGCGCCTCCCGCCGCAGGAAAAGGGAAGAAAAACTACGAGGGATGCACCTGGCGATTTGTCGGGGCGGCATCTCCCCGAAAGTTTCTTGTTGGTCTTGATGGCGCACGCGGCGACTTTTGAGGAATCTTCTCGCTTTTCAGCGGACCAGATTCCTTCTTCTCATTGTAACGGAGTTGAGCCTGGCTGTAGGGGGGAGGGGGTTCCAATTTACCGTCACGTGGACCCCCGAGTGTGACCCAGATGAACAGTTGGATATAGGACGCGACACCGGATCCCGTCAGCTCCTCGCGCGAGAATGACGTGTGTGTCCTACAGCTGCAATTTTCGCTTTCATCGAGCATTAACAAAAATAAAAAAGAAGCGGCAAAAGGCGAGCGTTGTTCATTCTTAATCGGTAGAAATCAGCAATTTAAAATAAAAAAAAATTACCGTCTCGTATTTTGTGAACGACGGTTTATGTTAATGATGATCTCTGCATCATACAAGCTAACTGTCAGCTATAAAACAGGCATTTGTGGAGGTGTGTTGAGAATGTTTTACGCGCGGTACAAGCACTCAGGACGGGCTAAGCAGCACATGCAAACAACATATTAAAAAAACTTTTTTTTTTTTTTGTGGATTATATACCGCGTGCGGACTGTATGTAGCCTGCAAAGGTGAGGGAGAAATCTCTGATTTATGAGCGTGGATTCTTCAGGGTGCTCACCGGTCCGCTCGCTTCTGTACTTATTTTTAAGACTAGTTTTATGCCAAACACTCAGCGTATTAGTACTTTGCGTACTTGGGTTACAATTAAATCGCAGCAATTGAATCTCCACGGAAAGTAGTTGCGTTAGTTTCTGAAAGTAATGCAAAAGTCTAATTACTTTTTTTTTTTTGCATACTAGTAACTCTTACTGTAATTATGTATTTCTGGGACAATGTAGCTCACACTGTAATTAAATCTGAAAATTGTTCACCCATGTATGGTACCGTACTTTGAGGACTATAGTCCGCACGCAGTGTCTAAACAAAACATTTTTTTCATTGTTAGAGTTTACAAGAGGTCGATTTAGCTGAATCTTTTTTTTTTTTTTTTTCCTTTTCCCATCCGGTGCATGGTACGCACTTACTGCCTTATCCGAACGTAAAAATAATCATACACAGCACATCTTGGCAAATGCCTGCTGTATTAGCTCACAAAGGAGCTTGTATCACACATAAATCACCATTAGTATACTTTGTTATTCATAAAATTTTACGCGTCTTGTCACAGTAAACGTTCTGGAAAAATACAAAACCTTGTATAGTCCGCGCCTGCAGACAGAATAAATATCCAAAAGCGCAAAAGGACGAAACCTTAAACAAGGCAGGACAAACGCTTGTCCTACGTCTTGTCCTTTGCGCTTTTAAATACTCATTATGTGTAGCAGCTAACTAGCACAGCAGTTGATTTTATTGCAGTTCCGGTAGACAGTCCCCACCGGGTAAAATTTCAACTTTTAAACATGCGGAATCCGCAAACTGTAAAAAAAAAAAAAAAAAAAAAAAAAAAAAAAAAAAACGGTATTTGGTTAAAATATTATTCGCTTACTTTTCCAAAATGACTATCCTGATGGGCTTCCTCCCTCGGCGAGGCGCCAGTGAACCTTTCTGTCCGACCTTGCGCTGTGAATCTGCGACACGGTCATGAATGAACCCGCTGTGCCTATACCGTGAACGTTACGCGCTTCGGTCCCTTGGCGTCTTCGTGCGCCAAACCACATACTGAAAATAGGAGCAGCTAGCTCTTCGGAACGAACTGCATCGATATTTTGAAAGCACCCGACGGGCAAAACACCAAGTTATGGAAGGGCTCGTGTCAAACGTTTCACCGAAATCACCACTAGCCTAGAGCAGATTCAATCCCCACTCGAAGCAACGTGAAGCTCTGGAGCTTGGTGAAAGTCGTAAGGTTGATGACTGGTCATACTGAGGTAACATGGCGCAATCACAAAGATAGAAAGAAGAATGGGACAGGACGAGATACGTGAGAGCCTCACGTGTCTCGTCTTGGAAGAACCAACTATTTCGTCTTGTTATTCACGAAACTTCACAACTCCTTGTCTCGATTTTTTTTTTTACTTTTTTTTTTTTTTTTTTACAGGTACAATGAGTAAAAGTCATAAAAAAGATCAAACCGCCGCCAGCTCCTCGATTCGAGGAATCTCAGTCTTCATTCGTCCACCACAAAATATCAAAGGTAACAGTGCACGGCTTGGCAAGCTGTGCCGTACAAGTAGTGCGTTTAATAATTAAAAAAAATATAAAACCAACCCCTTAAAAAGTTTCGAAACGCCACATCGAAACTACCTCGTCGAAAACGTCCACCGCGAAGTTTCCATGGAACCAATAACTCCACAATGCCGTAGCCGCCTCCTTTTAATATACATCGCTTAGTTCCACCCTACTTTCTTAAATATTTTATCTGGAATCTGCACCCTTGCGGGCGCGGCCAAGCACCCACCACGAATAGTCAAGGCCCGCGAAAATCCTCCTCTCCCATCGCGTATACCCTCATCCCATTCGGATAGGTGCCAGGGTCAGCGATTGGACCCGAGCCCCTTCGACGCGTTCATTGGACGCGAGGCCCAGCCGAACGATGACGCGGAACTTGGGTCCAATCCGCGTCTTCGCTCCATCTCACTGCGACGACGTCACAATTCTAGCGCATGCAGACTTTAGATTCTTCTAGTTGATATTGCCCAAACCGATCCAACGGCCACGAGCGCGTCACGTGGCACTACCACGCCATTAGATTGGTTTTGATGGCTCGAGGCATCCTCTGCGACCCTTCCTAAGCTGAAACCGAATGTCCACATGGTGAGAAGAAGAGAGAGGTGTCTGAACAAGTCCCTAGATAAGGGCTTCCTACAAGTAGCGACATTCTTTGAAGCGCCGACTGCGTGACGGTGCAGGTTTTAGGAAGCGAATGGCGGCGCACACCAGAGGTTTGAACTGAGTGCCGTCATTTTGCTCCAGCGGAATGTGCTCGGTCATTCGTAATGGTGCTCGTTACTTGTAAAAGAAGTACCAAGGGACTTTAGTCTGAACGGTGCCGGCTCGCCTCGCCACGGAGCAAGCGTGGCGAAGGTTCGCTCGCATTTCTGACAAACGCCGTGAGATGGCGCAGCAAGGAAGGGGCCCACGAGACCCAATCGAGGAGTCGTCCTCATCGAGCGCACACGTTTACAAGGCCGCGCGACCGCGCCTTCGCGAAGGCCCCTAACCGACATGTGCTCCCGCCGGGAGGTGCGCGATACCCGAGTAAACTGGCCTTGTTCAGACACCTCTTACTTCATCTACCGTGCACGCGTTCGATCTACCGCTCCACGGAGCGCCTCAAACTCCGCCGAACTTGCTCTGCGGGATTTCACAGATCTCTCCGGAAATTGACAGAGCGGCCCACGTGACTTCCGTCTAAATCGGCAGTGCGCATGCGCGGCGAGGTTGTCGAGGTCGGCGGGCCGGACGGGTCGTCGAGTTGGATCTGTTCGGGTGCATCGGTTGTTTACGTGCGATTGTGACGGCTCGAACGCTACTACCTCGCGTAGATCAGGGATACAAAGCCGGGACTGTGGAGCGGGGTAAATCGTAAGCGCTGACATCTGTGATCGTGAGAGGAAGAACAACAGGAAAGCCGGACGCAGACGCAAGGTTAGGCCTCTTCATTCCGCAGCCAATGATTGTTTACCTTTTTACACGGCTTTCCGCCGGCGTTTTCCCGTGCAATAAAGCAAGAAGAGATTAGGCAACGACCGTGCAAGTGATGGTTTGTTACCTCTGTGTTTATTAAAGTCGTACCGGTAATCTGAACTCCACCGCTAAATTCGCTGTCAATCAGTTCGTCGACGGGTCGTTTCGTCGTCTCAGCGACGTTTCGTAGACAGTTCGTTTTATCGAAAGGTTCCCAGGCGGGATCGTTTCATCGACACACCTTGCGATCTTTCGTCGAAAGCGTCTTTCCATGCACATCGCCTCGATCAGTCGCCGACATTCGGATATATTAGCCTAGATTGCCGAACCCTTGGCGGATCCGATGTAGCCTGGTGCAAGCTCGGGCCTGAGATTACACTGCGGACTATTGGGAAGCCTAGTATTAGGGCTCGCGAATTTGTTTTTGCCTGATCGGCGCCGTCTGGGCGAGTTCGCTTTAATTCTGGTGTAAATCCTGCGCTGCCAGCGAACAAGATTAGGCCAGCATTATAACGCAATCCACATAAAAGACAAAAAAAAAAAAGAAAAAAAAAACGTTGTCGACGAAACATCGCACTAGGATGTGTCCACGTAACAATTTTAAATGTGACATGGCATTGTCGACGAAACGGGTGTCCATGAAACATGCGAGCAATGAAAAATTGTCTAAGAAACGTGTTTTTATAAACGTGTTCCGACGAAAGGATGCGGACCATTCAAGATCACATCATCGCACACGGCGCCCGAACGATCTCGTCGCGTCTCTGCCGCATTATTTCGCAAGCCGCCCCCCCTCTCCCTCGTGGAGAGCGCGCGCTCTGCAAAAGATGGACGGATGCGTCGTCGTCCCGCCGCCCACATTCAAAACTACGACGTGGGCGCGGGCCGGGAACAGGAGGCAAAAGAGGGTGGCTTTGTCGGAGCGGGCATTGCACTCCTTCGTCGCCTACGCGCTTTCCGCCGTCGATCGGAAGTAACCAGTCGGCGTCAGAGCTCACACCTCCGCTCACTCCACCTTACCACATATCGCAACTGACGTCAAGGCTCATTCACACAGTTGCATTTGAAGGCACTGGAGTGCGTTAGACCACATTGCCGACCTCTCTTACACACACACACACACACAGACACACACACACACACACACACGCACGCACGCACGCACAAAGTTCTGCGCATTTTTTATGGGCTGCGCGATATAGTTCTTACAGTATTGGTTGTCAAAGGAAGAAAAGATGCTTTTAGAGTTTGAAAGATAAACGTCTTCGTAAAATAACGTAAAGCTAATCTCCGATGCATTTCAATGAACAGACAAGGGGCGAAATCAGCGACGTTCTGCGAGGAGCCAGGCTTCATTTACAGCGGCTCTTGAGGCGAATGCAAGCATAGAAGGCCAGCATCTTTCCTTCCCAAACGTCATCGCTGGTGTATCGACGCAGCGTCGCCTATACTTCGTTTTTTCTTACGATGTGACCGCAAAAGGACGCCACGAGTCACCGGAGCCAATCCCCGCGGAGGGTGTCACGCGTCCTTCCGGTTGGGCGGTGGAGCAACGGGGACAGCGGCTAGCGCCAAGTCACGTGACAAGCTACGAAAGCCATGGATTGGCTCGGGTAGCTGGTAAAGCGTCCATTGCGGTCATCGTAACATGTAACGGAGTTTTGCGTTGAGAAAGTGAGGGAGAGGAGGGGACGTCGGAACGCCGACTTCTGGTTCGAATGTTTAGTGGGTATAGATACTTTTGTCGCCGCTCCACTCGACGAACACGTTCGAATGCGAGAGCCGGACGCCAGCGTTCCGCGTTCGAACGCGTTCGACGAGTGCAGTGGAGGCAAAGATGTATAATGTTTTTACGCTTCGGCGTACCCTTAAATTTGCGGATACCAAGACAGAGATTATATATTATGATTCCATGGCGCGTCTTCAGCGTTTACTCTTTACATATCGAACGAACGGAAGTCACACAAACTGGTATTTAATCTCCATAACAACCCCCGTAAAATACGGTGCATCGAAGAGGGGCTACGGCGCGAATATAGAAATAAACCCTAAATTAAAACTTAAAAAAAAAAGCGTTTCAGGGTTGTTTGACACAGACTTGTCACCGTTACTTGAAAAAAAAAAAAATGTAATCGATTACAATTAGAAATCACCGAACATCAAACGTAATCGATTACCGTTACAAATTACTTTCGCTGAAAAGTAACGGATTACTTTACTCGTTGAGTTACAAATTACTTTCACGTAACTTTTCCCATACACTTGCCAAGAGAACAATAATTTCGATGTTTTCAAAAATGTTCCGCAACACAACTTTCCATTTGTCATACGCCCGCATTATGGTAGTCCCTGTAAGAATAAAATATCGTATTTAAGAGAAAGAATGTAGGAGCACTCCTGCAAGCTGACAAGGCCGAGAAAACTGCAACCACACCCGCCATCCCGCTAGCTTACGGCCTCCGGAAATGATCCCTGGATAGGGCCAGCTTGAACTTGGGAGACGAGAAAACGTAAAAAAACAGAGATAGAACAGAGATAGAGATACTGCTGGACTACCAACTATGGATTTAATGCTTCTTCCTCTTCTTCAACCTTAACTGTGTGCTTCTTCTTTTCTGCTCATCCTTAGAGCGCCATACAATCCAAGGATGAA
This sequence comes from Ixodes persulcatus, assembly GCA_013358835.2. Classification (NCBI taxonomy): domain Eukaryota; kingdom Metazoa; phylum Arthropoda; class Arachnida; order Ixodida; family Ixodidae; genus Ixodes; species Ixodes persulcatus. The sequence goes on from JABSTQ010011461.1 coordinate 109,171, forward strand.
ATAAAATAAAATGAAATTAAATGAAATGAGAGCCACATGCATTCCACATACAAACCCAGATTGACAAAACCGCACTCTTTCTTCTATCTCTGTTTTTTACGTTGTCTCGTCTCCCAAGTTGAAGCTGGCCCTATCCTAGTAATGCACCAACTAGCTCAACTCAAGCCCGTGATCCCTGGAATTGTGCAGACAAAGCTAGCAGTGCGAATGCTCAGTAGCATTGTCTACCTCAGCTAGGAGATCAAGACATCGCCTAGTCGGCGTTGTCTTCTTGATCTTTGTTTTTTTTCGCATATTTGTATACGCCTTGAACGTTTTTCTAATGGTTTGAGTGACCGGTCATACAAAAAACATCGCGTCTTCTTTCCGGTTATTATCCTCTTCAAGATGTCTTCTATTTTGTAGAACTTGCTATTTTTATGCTGCTGCATTGCCCGATCATATTGCTGGAGTTTCTGCATTACGTTCATATTTGTAGAAATGTAACGAGTAATAAAATTATTCCGGTAGAAATATTTAGCAACGAAATTACATTAGAAATTATTGCCGCCAAAAAGTAACGGGGCAATTACAAAATTACTTAAAAAAGCAAAAAAATTTACGAGTAATCTCGTAACGGATTACTTCCCAAATCTGGTCTCACGTTGACCGAGAGTTGGCCGAACCTAGCGAGTGAAATTTCGCCAGACTGCTCACGGCACACTATCGCATGTAAAACACTAATTGGACCAACGCTGGAGTACGCGAACTCTGTTTGGTTTTCCCACACGGCAGACGGGATGAGCAGAGTTCAAGGCGTCCAAAAACAAGCTCTTAGGTTCATCGTCAACGTATTTACGAACCGGACTTCTGGTGCGCACTCGCTTACAGACGCCGAAAAGAAGACGTTGGGAACTGGGACAAAAATTATTAGTTATTAATTTCTCCTTTCTTCCGTTGATTTAAGATGTATGTAGCTGCATCCTAGATTAGCTTTCCGTTATTTTATCGAGACGTACTCGTTTCAAACGCCGAAAACGTCGTTTCTTTCTCTGACAACCAGATCTTGTAAGAAGTAGTTGGCGCAGCGCGTAAACAATGCGCAAATCTTTTTCTTTCTCTTTTTTGATTTGACAACGAGTATAGAATCGTCAGCTTGCACTTTGACGGTGAACCAAAGCGCAGTGCCAGCAAGCTTGCGTGAAGCGAGAAACCAGCCAACAGATCACCGCTGCGCGGACACTTTAACTGACATCTAACGAGCTAGTAGTCCTGACTAAAACGAGCCCTAAATGTCGAAAAAATAAATAAAGCGAGAAGGATAGAAACAACAAAAAAATGGTTTACAGATCGACGGGGAAAAAAAAAATTAAAAGGCCATCACACCCTGCACAAAAAAGCAACAACAAAAAAGTCGTCCATCAAAGTCACCCGTCGCGACTTTTCGTTTTAATTAATTAAGTGGAGGATGCAACCGCGGCGGACGAGTGCGTACACCCCGAGCAATGTCACATTGCGTCGTTGCCGGCGCTGTGCGCCGGCAAGCACGAACAAAACGAAATACGAAAAAAAAGTAACACTGGGATATCGGTCAGAGCGAAAAACCGAACGACGGGCACGCAACAGATGTCGTTCTAAAGCCCGACATGATCAAAGCCTGTCGGGGGATGAATCAGCATACACGGGAAGGTCGACCAAGTCGCAACCTGTCAAATGAAAAAAAAAAAAAAAAAAAAAAAAAAACGGTTTGATGTTTAAGCGCATTAAAGGTGTCGTCGGGTCCCGGATCGGCGCCGTGTACACGACCATGTAATCTGTTTCGCCCAGATGTCCGCGCATGTGTCTCAAAACGACACATGCGCGAGACACATGGTTTCGTCAAGCGGATTGATGTTGCACAGCGATATAAAGATGGAGGGGGGGGGGGGGGGGGGGCAATGACACCAGAGCGATACCTCACTCAATTTCATTTTCGTTTAGGCAGGTGTCACACAATTAACGTTTCCGCCGAGATACCTCCCCAGAGCGCTTTCGCAGCTGGCGCAGTCAGTGAGCTGCGGTAACGGTATTTACAGCGCCGAGGGTACACACGCTAAAGCGTGCATCCTAATGGAGGAGTTTTTGGGGGGTACAAGTATCGCCAGGCCGGTTCGGTGACCGCCACGCCGGCACTGGTCAGGGAACGTACTGTGATTGCGCGGTGTGTTTGCTTACAGGAAGGGACTAGTGTGCCTCAGGGGGCGTCTGGGATCTGCACCGTAGGGGAGAAACTTTGACAGTTCAGTACCACTGGGGTCTTTAGAGGGGAACTCCGGCGGTTTCGCGGGCCAATCAAACCTAAACGCACCTTCGAAATACCCAGGCTTTAGTGTTGCCGGCATGCTCATCTCTGAATTCAAAATGGCCCTTGAGAAAACGGCAAATAAAGCTCGTGCCAAAACCCAACATTTCAATGTTCCTGCGCTCTGCTGTGAGGAGACGTCACATGTATAACTTGCACGCCGAGCAGGCCGTCTAAAAAAGCTTAGCATTTCGCGCGTTTGATTTCGTTTGGGTGACGTGAGAATCCCCGGCAGCATTCATTTCACACCATCAGACACCTTACTGGCCCGCGGGTAACAGGCAACACTGCCCCCATATTACATTTGACGTCACATCTTCAGTGTTGCCAGTAGTACCTCTCAGCTTCCCAGACCTAATTTAAAAATTCAATAAGTTCGTAATATATATATATATATATATTCCTGACGAAGGCCGGACTCCGGCCGAAACGTCGAAGATTAAATCGTCCGTTGTTGCTGTTTTCACCAAGGGTTTTTTCTTACCAGATATATATATATATATATATATATATATATATATATATATATATATATATATATATATATATATATATATATATATATATAGTGACTTGTAATTGGTTGACTAGTTGAGATGTCTTCGTTCCCCAATGCGGTGAATCCATTTCGAAGCAAATCATTCCCTATAAACACCTCGCTGGAGCTCCCTTTAACGTGCACGGCGAACTAATACAGAGTTTTAGTAGATCGTTCTAACACGTCCGATACCCCCGATAACGACACGATGCATACGCAAACGCGGAGTTATCGGGTATCGTTATCGGAAGGATCTACTTAAGCTCTAGTGATACACGACCGCCCGCCGGTACGATGCTCATCCAGATCGAAACGGGCACGGCCGAGAGGATTGAACGGAGGAATCCTGGGGGGTTCCGCAGCGTTAGCTTTCGGTCCCCCGGAACCAACGAGGTACAGGGCCTTAGAGCGATAAACTGGCAGCTCAAAGTGACCCCCGATTAACCGACGCCATGTTGCACATTTTTGACCCCTATGGACACGCGACCTTATAGTTTTACGTCTCGATTTTAACGAAGTACCGCGCACAAATAATTGCTTATTGATCTTTAATAACACTACCGACGAGATAAGTTATCTTTCGTTTGTTTTACGTTCGAAATGCGCTTTTACGACAGAAACTCGGGCAGCTTCGCAAAGACTCCGGTAGATGCCGCAGCCGCGGTGCTGTATTTTGGGTTTTTATCGGAGCTAGCTAGACACTGATCTCTGGGGCTAACAGTATTGAAAAAATAGTGTATCATGTTTTAGAGCGCAGCTCTTAGGCGCCCGTTTCCGGCTTGAGCGGCGTCGGCGTCGCCGTCGGCGTAACCGCGCGGTGCATTATGGGACGCGTGCCGTCACTGATGACGTCATCGGCATCGTCACGTGACCCCCGAGGTCACTTGACCCCCCCCCCCCCCTCAGTACATTTCCCTCCTCCTCCTCAAGAGCTGCGCTCTAATTCGGCGTTACAGGGAGTTGTAAACGGCTTTCACATTTTTTTTTACAGCCATCGCAATGCAAATCTCGGCTCAGTTTTGCGTAAAAGCCCCAGGATCTGGTACGGTCACGTGTCCAGTGGTCAAAATTGTACAAGACGACGGCAGCCAAGTAGGGGTCACTTTTGCCCGGTGGACGGCATACCAGATTATCGCTCTAAGCCCCTCTACCTCATTGCCCGGAACGTACTCCGGCGAAAGCGTTTGAGCCACCTGTCGTGGATCGGGATACGTTTTTATTTCGTATTTAATTATTTCGTTCTAATGGCCACCGACTTGCCAAGGAAACACACACACACACAAACGCACGCACAGATATATATATATATATATATATATATATATATACTTATTAATATTTTCAAATAAAATTGCGTTTGGTCTATTGAAAACGCTTTTAGGCAGGCTACTCCAATCATCTATAAATATTATTAAAGATCTTTAAAAAAACCAAAAAAAAAAACAGCAGAAGAGTGTGCATAAGGATTAATGCCTGTTCTTAGCAATTCGGCATTGGGCGAAACCCGGTATTAGCTGAAACGTTGTCTTCGTGGCAGGTACCCGGCTAACACCGCCCAGAATAATCAAAGCCCGTGCCTCGTGACGTCATCACGGCGAGGTGGAGCGAAGACGCAGGTTGGACACAACTGCGGCGTCAGCGTCCGGCTGGTCCTCGTGTCCAATGAACGCGTCGAAGGACGCTCGGCCTCGGGCTCGGGTCCCATTGCTGAGGTGGCGCCATTCGACCATCGTAACATAAAAAAAAAAACACTCAAATAATTTTTTTTTAAAACGTGTATTTATTTTTGTAAACAAGAAAAAAAAAAGCTGCAATATTTACGTTGTTAGACGCAATTTAGTTGGAGGTCAGTCACAGCACGCTCTAAGTCCCGCCCAGAGATCAGTGGCCCCGCCCATTGCTACTGGATTGGCTTGGCTGCTCGGCCGAACACGCTAAAAAGTCTAGTGTCTCCTTCTCGCCACATCCGGTGCGTCCAGTCTGGGCACCGCTTGCTATTCGTGCGAGCAGACGCGCGGTAGCCGCTGGCATCGTCCGCTATTTCACCACCGTGCTATCGTTGCCTGCAATGCCCGTGAGACGCGGAAGCGAAAGCTGGGCGTCTTCGCCCGTGTTCGTCGACTGCGGTGCCTGTGAGACGAGGACGCGAAAGCTGGGCGTCTTCGCCCGTGTTCGTCGACTGCGGTGCCCGTGAGACGCGGACGCGAAAGCCGGGCGTCTTCGCCCGTGTTCGTCGACTGCGGTGCCCGTGAGACGCGGACGCGAAAGCCGGGCGTCTTCGCCCGTGTTCGTCGACTGCGGTGCCCGTGAGACGCGGACGCGAAAGCTGGGCGTCTTCGCCCGTGTTCGCCTCCCTCCGTCTGCCATTTCGTCCCCTTCTAATATAAGCTACGCTCAGAAGACGAGACCATGAAAGCGGCGTTCTAGCGTTCCATCAGGCGCGAGCCACGGTCCAATACATGCGTCTGTCAGCATCTGTCGATGTGCGGTAAAAATCGATCGAGGGGGCTAAAAAAAGCAAAAAATAAATATGTTGTCCTTCCAGCTTCGCTGTTCTCGTTATTTTTTTTCACATAGCATCCGCGAGCAAGGTGGGTGAGCGTCGTGACGCACCATTCAAACGCGACGTAAAGATATGCAGAGCGCAAGTTCGTCTGCTTCCTGCATAGAGGTTGCGATGACGTCAGAACGGCGAGCTCTTATTGGCTGATAGAAAAGAAATAGTGGATAGACCTGAAGGCGTCTAGCACTCAGTTCTACCCACTATCCTTTTAATCAAAGCCAATCAGAGCTCGGCGTCGTTCTGACGTCACCGCGACTCCTGTGCAAGAAACAGACGACTTGCTCTCCGCATTCGCTTTGGGAGGCCAGGTGCACGCACTGGAAAACTTCAGAGCTACTTGCTTTTTGAAGTGAAATGACGGGGACGTAGACAAACTAACGACCGATTGCCTCCAACCAAATGGCTCGTAAATTCGTACCTGTGTAGGTAGGTATCTCCTGGGTATTAAACCAAGGTAGCAGTCACAATGGTTGCACAATTCACAGAGCAGCGGGGCCGCTTTTACGGGAACCAACATCTTGATTCAGCACCAACACGCGCAAGGTAACAAATCAAGCCAGATCAGGCAACATGGTTCACGTGGGACGCTATTAGCCCCGAGAGCGAACACAAGCGTCGCTGCGATCGCCGCGCCCTGATTGGCTGAGGTGTACCGTGACGTCAGGAAGAGGACTCCGCTCCGCGATCTCGCATCGGCTCGCTTCCCAGCACCGGTTTCCTGGTTTGGCGTTGTGTGCCGCAAGCACTTCGAGGAGCTGGACCGCGTTTACCCGGTGTACAAGACGTTGAGTTAGGCCGATATAGACGTGCTTCCGTACATTTTATAAGCCTGCTTGTCCCTTTTACCTTTAAAATTGGGTTACAAATCCCGAAAGCTATCGGCGGAGGTGATTCCGCCGATGAACCTCCCCGTCCCCACACGACAGAAGGCAATTTTGCGAGGGGTCGGTGAAGCGGTGGCGCAAGTGTTTCAGACGCTGGAATTGTGTTCCTTGCATGTTCATGATTTAGGACGATATTACATCCCGCTTTCAAGGCATTCGAAGTGGAATTTATATTATGGGCCTTTGGGTGGTCGGCAAATTAGCTCGCGACCCCGACTCTGCGCTGCTACTCTGCATGGGCTGGTTCGCAGATGTTTTAAAGGCCCTGCGTCTGATGATCTTTGAAGTGCTCGTGGAACAGGGTTGTTTTACATAAATGTAGCTTATTCGTGAATTAATTATATAGTTTATACACCTATGCAGATTTCTTAGAAGATGCATAATTACTGGAAGTTAGTTTGTATGGTAGCAGGAAAAACGGCCGAATCGCCCCCCGTTGCCTGTATGATATGTATTGAACTGCCCAAAATATGCACAGCAATAGTACCGTAATTTGTAATCTTTATACTTTTTCCTGACATACTTTATTCCAGCCTTGGGTATTCGGAAAATACACCGTTTAGTTTGAATTGTCGTTTATTTCTAATTAAAAGAGACACTGCTGCAGGTTCCCAAAAGCTTCCTCAGCCTCCAAACTCACTACAGCTGGACTCTGACAACAGAGGAAAACAGGAGTAAAAGCAAGCATTCGAACGTCTGTCCAGTGGTAGATGCAGCACTAGTAGCAGAAAATGTGGAACCTGTGAAGGGTGACAGTCTGCGTGCGAAAAACTTATGGTATTTTAGCTTCAGGACAATTCGATTTAAGTACAATCTCAATTTTAGGACTTAAGGGACTAATAACAAGCTAGACACCTTCGCTTACGTTTGTTATACATTATTTGAGGGTTGATATAAACAAGTCAACAGATACCACCCGTGTAGTCCATTGAAATACTATCCAAATCCAGCAAAGGTCAAATGCGAGCAGTGTATATAATAAATGTTCCTTGTTTTTTTACTTTGCCCCTGCACTTGGGCTGTCTTACTTATGATTCTCTCCCCATGGCCCAGACTGTATTGAGCATGTTGCTCGAGCAGCATGCAGCTTTTCTGCTTCGGCGATCTTGTTTAAAAACAGAGATACAAAAAAAATAGTATACAAAACCTGCCAATTCATTCAGACCATCAGCAGCATTTATTGTGTGAGATGTAAATCTATAGTGATGCTCCTGCAATTGTGGCCATATTTCTTTATTTTCATATACCAGCTGTGATTCATGCGTTGCCTGCCCTGTCAACCATGCTTAAAATGTTGGTTGAAGTTTCGCCTGCAGCTACAGGCCATACCTCAATAAAGCCCCATATAAAAATTTACACTTCCTACGAAAAACACGGCAAAAAAAAAAAAAAAATTAAATAGAAACGAGCGCGCCGAAAGCTAACGTCGTCACAGCCTCCACAGGGCGAGCGGGCGAGTCGGGGAAAAATTCTCTCCTCGCCGTGACGTCACCCCGGTTCGCCGTAAGGGGGCGCCACGCGAACTTCTCGGGGCTAATAGGCTTAGGCCAGTCCCGCTACGAACCTAAGCATCCGCACAGCGCTTCCGAAAGCGCATACTAGCGACACTTGTTTACTGCAAACTAGGTCGGTCGAGGATATCTTTCTGCAGAAACCACGATGAACGCAGAACGCAGCCATGTCTGTTATCCTTTGAAGCCGAAGCGGAAAAGAAATCTCGGGATATTTTTGAAAACAATAGTGACTATCTTGATTATTTGTTTGTTTCTAGAACATAAACAAATATTGTCGATATAAATACTACTATTGCGGCACGGAGAAACAATTTTACAACGAACATTTGACACGTCCATCATCTCTCCAACGAATGAGAGCTGATAAAAGTTGCTTAGTTTTGTAAGCCCAGGGCTACCTCCACAAAATTGCGTCTAACCGAGTAAATATTGCTATTTTTGTTTTGTAACAAAATTTACGGGAAAAAAATTAAGTTTTTTTGATTTTTTTTAACTGTGGAGTTTTTTTTTAAGTGGAATTATAGGGTATATTCCCAAGACTCGATCATTGTAGGTGGTGTTCACCTGGCCCGTAAGAGGCTAACGTTTTTCTCTTAATATAATGTAAAAACTGGCGTAATAAAAAAAGGCCAAGGATGTTTTTTTTATGGTGCTACTTTTCGCCAAAACCTGTAAACAGGCAACCCTATACTCGGGGACAACGTTTCTTGGCATTCTCGGGGGAGAGGAGGAGAGCCCTCGCACAGCTTTATTCAGCGCTCAAGATGGGAGAGGGAACGCGTGCCTGTACTTTCCACTGCATCGCCAAGAAAAGTTGTGTTTGCTGCAGACAGGATGGCAGAACTACCCGCGGACACGATTCACGCATGTTTGCTTCCTACACGAGTACGACAAGTCGGCAGACAGGTTACTGCAGACTGTCTTTTGCATCGTGTAGTAGCAGGGGGCACTCAGGCGAGTGGATTCTCAGATCGTCCGTGTATCGTGATGACTCAATCTCGTGCCACGAAATAAGCTACGCTTCAGAGCAACGACACTTGGCCATATTGTGCCTTAAAATCATGGTTGCCAGTTGTCCGAAGCTTTATCCGAAATCACAGGAAACGCTTTTTTCGTCCTCCAGAAATGTTTGAACAGTTCGCGACAGAGCAAAGCAATATTACGCGACTTTCCTAACACGGAATCGAATGCTGAGGAAGTCGCACTTTTGAAATCATGACGATCGGCAGTGGCGTCTGCTCTGCATACGAACCAAAATGGCGGCGCCCACAACAATGTCGGGCAACGAAGTGCCGATACTCCGAGCGCAGCTCATTTAGTGGCTCTAACTCAATCTACGGGCTCTAAGCATCCTAGGAAACCCGCTGTATTACACTCACGGACGGCCGATGTCTCTATATTAAGAGTCTAATCGAAAATCCGATATTTATGCGCCTTGGGACAAACACCAGGGGGCACCGTACGACAATCAAACAATAATTGCGGCGTCACGTCTCCTGCACCCAAAGATTTGGCAATTTTTTGTTTGTTCAAAGAAGTATGCACAGCGCGCTTAAAAAGAGCAATAATAGTAACGTTCAAAATCTCCATGCAAAGAAATTCCAAAACGTTTTATATATAAAAAAAAAAAACAACAAAAAAACGGACGATTGGATACGTTATCTATACTCAAGACGTAGAGGTCGTAATATTTCGGAATAATTGAAACGCCAGGTGAACAGCGCTACATCTGCTATAAAGAAATCACCAGCATTTTTTAAGACGTTTTGTTTTTTTAAAGACTTCATTATCTTACCACTTTTTTGTTTTTGTTTTTTGACTCTTACTTGGCCCAGTTCCACATGGGGTGACACAATTTGCCGAGGCGGAAGCTGCCGAAGGTTGCAGACCGTTTATCCAAGAACCGTGATTTTACTACTACCGGCCAGAGGAGTTTAGCTTCTGTGCACTGCACGCTCGGAACTCTGCCGTGAAGCCCACCCAGTGATCCGCAGGCAGCGCGGAAATTGTTTCGACTATAGACCTTTTCTGCGTACTCACGTCCCCAGCCACCTAATAGGCGTATCCGGTATGGGCGACGAAAAAATAATCCAACGTTTCAACCGGCAAACAGTAAAAAAATAAAGGGGAGGCAAAACGAGAAACTGTGACGGTTACGCTTATATCCTAAATGCCCTCTATTGGCGTGGCAAAGGCAAAAAAATGTTTTCGCCCATACTGGAAGTGACGTCAGTTCAAGATGGCGGCGCACTTGCAGAAAAGGTCTATAGCGGATAACGCGCGTGCAACAAGTACGGCCAAAGAGATAAAAAGGAAACCATATTCAGCTCCAGATTTGTTTGTCTTGATCCCTCAAAACTCCGCATACTCGAGTGGCGGCCGAGGTGCGAAAAACAAGATAAGGGAGTACGAAGTCTCCTAATAGTCCACAGTGGGTGGAAGCTTCCATGGTGACACAGGGGAAACGTGAAGACAGAGAACAACTATTCTCGTTTAGCTAGTGGGTTAGAGATGAAAACACAGAAAGGTTACATCTACCCGATCTTTCTATGCGACGTCGTATCTCCAGGTTACGCATTTGAAGGAATGTTCTTAAACAAGAAACACTCGATACTCCTTGAGTTCAAAAATAAAAAAAGTTACCCGTGGACGACGAAGATCAGGCACGGCAGGTCATCTTCAAGTGTGCCCTCAGTGTCCGAAGAAACAGAGAGCGAAACCAGAAACATGTAAAACTTAAATTTAACATCTCGAGAGCTACAAAATATACCCCTCCCCCCCCCCCCCCCTAAACAAAAAAAATGAAAATAAATAAATAAATAAAATAAAAAAGCATCTTTACGGGAGAGCGTATTCGTTAGATTAAAGTCGCCATGACCGACAACATCCCTCCAACAAACGGAACCCCAACTACAGCAACAGCATCCAAGCAGGTAACAAGAAAATACCCACACATACAACTCGCGCATCAACACGGGAGCCCGCGGCACGCATTGGCAGGCTCCTTCAAAGTCAGCAACAAAAGCGACAACAAAATAAATGTTATTTTCGCGCCCGGTTTGGCGTGGTGATTTACTCGAATAATTACCCTCTCCACGCCTTTTTTTTCCTCCTCTTCCCCCTCATCTCGCCAAATGTTCTTGTTTATTTCCTTTCGCCGGGTGTGCGGGGACGCTAACTTCATCAAAAAACCACCAACGACTCACAGAAGTTTCCTGTACTTAAAAAAAGAAGAAGAAAAACAAAAACAAAAATATCCCTTTAGTTCGGACTATGTTCGCTCAAACGTGGTTGAGTTTTCTCCCCTCTGCTGTTTGTGCATTTTTTTATGGCAGTGTGCGACAAAAAGACGGGAAGAGAGGTAAAGTAAATACCGAAGAGAACGAACACAGGATAGCTCTTCACAGCAAACACTCAAACATGTCCACGTGTGAGCCCCACTTCTTCATTCACTCTCACCGAACCACGACCCCTCCGTCTGTTCTTTTTGGTGGCATTTGGGCGCAAGTAAAATTGAGTTCCAAATCGAATAAACCTTTAAAAAGAGGACCCCAGGGTAAAACAACAACAACAACAACGTCCCTCCACAGCAAATAACGTAGCATCTGCCAACGTCTCCAAAGTCGGAAACTTTCTTTTACTATCAACGACTAGTGTTCAATAAAGCAGCAAAATGCGATACCAACTGATAAAACAAGGAGTACAAAATGAAATTGCACGCATAAAAAGCTCGTTCCCCCCTGTTTCTTTTTCCCGATATCTTAAATTATTAAAAAAAAAATTCCACCCTTCTTTTTCTTATTAATTTTATTTGGATTCGTTTTCGTCAAACCAGACCCGTAAACGTCCCTGTCCCCCCTCCCCTTACTGGCGTCGTCCAGCGACGGCAAGCGAGGGTACCAAACAATGGCGGCGGCGTTGAACGATTTCATAACGCAGCAATCCAGCACAAGAGAAGAAAGACGCAACCGGGAGCGACCCATCGCCACCTGGCGGAATTTCCTCGCCCCACGGCCCGGCGCACGCGACCGACGCGCGCCGCTAGGGGGGGGCGCCGTCCGCTCCCCTAGCGGCGGACGCGCTAAGCCTCGTCGGTACAGTGACCCCCATTTTGCGGCGTTCCGATTGGTCGACTGCGCGACGAGGAAAAAGCACTGAGGGCAAACAACCGCTGCTTTGCCGGGGCTACTGTCGTGTCGCAATGATTCCGACCGGGAAAGAACAACCGTAAGAGCTTTCTTTATTTTGGTTTTTGTCATTTGGGCGGCAACGAAAGTAACAGCGCGTTGCCAGCGACGCCATTTTCTCTTTCGGCGGTGGGAGCTCCTTCTGTTTGATCGTCTGCTTGCCGCTTCCTCACGGAGCCATTCCGCCATACTTTATTTTTTTCAGGTTTTCCTTTGTCGATTTCACCATGACCTTGATTTCATGGGTCGGCGTGGCGAAACAGCTCTGATGAGCAGATTACATTCCTCTGGCGCTAAAATTACATTTGCAAGATTTCCCGAAAGGAGCAAGTCTCATAGTGTGCGGCGGAAGTTTCGAAGTCTAGCGAAAACGTCGGTTGCCCATCTAGGGCTTCCAGGGTACTTACTCCTTTACAAGTTCTTCCTTGCACACCCGTGTTCTGCTTAAATTTTGAAGTCTTAAAAGAAAAGGAGGCATTTTATTGAAACTGAAATTACTTGTGAAAATAAATACATTTTAAATGAACAAAAGGTTAGGGCGCAAACGAGCCGGTGGTGGTGAAACATTTGACTAAAAACCGAATAAATTGTCAGCTGTGTTTGAGACTTTGTGTTTGTCCGTCCCTTCGCCTCCCAGTCTCGAGGTTTTTAGTCAAACATTTTAAATCATTTGCCCCTTGCATCACACACCACAAGATGGTACTTCCCACAGAGGAGAGCATTTCTCTTCGCTGGACAGCATAAACAACTAAAAAAAATCAAACTTGATTAATATATATATATATATATATATATATATATATCGCTAAAAAAACGGACGCTTTAATTTCAGTGAGAAGTACCCTCACTAAAATTAAAGCGTCCGTTTTTTTTTAGCAAAAGTTGCTACGTTTTTTTTTGTTTTTGTTTTTTTGTTTTTGCTGGAAATTATGTCCGATGTCGTAGCAGTTATTGTAGTTGGCGTAATCGGGCGTCTGTTGCAATATTAGAAACTGCTCGAAAAAAAAAAAAAAAAAAAGAAAAGATCGCCTGCCGCTCACGGCAATCGAACCTGGGTGGGCTGCGTGCGATACGAAGCGGGCGCGTTACTGCAGACTTACGCCGCAGCATTGGCACTCCGCTCGATTATGCGGTTTTTTGTGGAACAAACGTGACTATTGAGTCTCGAGTAGCGCCCGCTAGATGGCCACAGTTGCCCTGAGGTCATTCTTAATCAATTCCAAATTTAGCCGGAGTTAAGTGCTGAAATTAACGAAGCTTCGACCAGGGGACGCGAGCCGCCGCCCGATTAAAAGGCTTCAGCCGTGTCCATCCATCCGTCCAATACCTCTTACAGAAGAAGGGCCTGCTCATTACGTCACTGCTAGCGGATCCCCCAACGTTCCTAGATTGCTTCGGTCGTGGAACTATATCACAGTCACGTGATGTGTGCAAAGCGTTGGATTGCTTGGGTGGCTTGTGGCGTCTTCTGTGGTCACTCGTACAAAGCCAAGAGGAAAGTAAGCACTCTCGATTGATTTCGTTACTGACTCTGCCCCTGACTGCTTGTTACGGCCCTTTTTCCGCGTTCTTCGCAATACGTGGACATCGTCTGTATGCTGCAAAGCAACCTCGCGACAGTACGGTACAAATACGACACGTGCTGTAATTATGAAAAAAAAAAAAAAAAAACACGTTAGCACCCAGCGCAATTATTTGCGGAAACGAACTATCGTCCCGAAGAACCGAAGAAGAAGCGACGGCGAAGAAGGCTTTAAAAGGAAAACGTCACACGCGCGATGAACCGTGGGCGACGCGAATGAAATAAAACTATCAATTTATTATAAAAAACAATCTGACGTCAGGCCAAGACGGTGGCCCAGACTGTCTCGAGACGGACGTGTACACGTAAATCGCTCTTCAAAAAAGAGAAAAAGAAAAGAAAAAGGGTTTTTGAGCATGCGCAGTGCGCCCCAGCGCATGTAATAAAATGTGCATGTTTATAAACTCTGCATTGGCGTATAAACAAGTCGCCTTCAGTGCGGTATATGTGGAGGTGAAAATGTATATTTTATTTGGTGCATCTTTTGTGGATATTTTCGATGTATCATGTTGGATGTGTCCCTTGTATACCTTATTTCAATGCATCCCTTGTTCGATGCACCACGTCCATAGCTAAAAACAAATGTTTAGTCATCCTGGCTAATGTTTGTTTTCCATTACAAAGCGGCAGCTGTAAATCTGTATTAAATCAACCGATGTAGTTACGACCCAAAGATGCTTGATCGTTGCTGCGTCAAAGAAGTAATCCCCAAAAATGTTTCTCAAATACTTCAGAGCCGCGATAACCAAGCAATCCTGCCTAGTGCTTTATGATCGATTACTATTGCCCCTGTTTCTCAAACGCGCAGAGTTAGACCGCGCCTTCGAAACCCCGGTGCCACCAACCTCTCCCTTTTTTCCCGAAACGGTCGTTCCAGTGACCCCGTTTTCCCTAAAATCAGGGAACTAGGGAAACTCGTTCCCGCTCCGCCGGTGCAAAGCAGACGACGAGTAACGAACGGGAAACCCAGCCTCCCTCCTGACCCGGGTTGTTACGACATACGCGCTGGCAGGAATCGATTGACGGTGTACCCCGAGGAAAGGGTTGACTTCTGGGGAAAGGGGGGCAAGGTCGTTGGCCCCCCTTCCCACGCCCCCCGGCACGAGGCTAACTTTAGAGTCAGACCCCGAGCGCTGCTCCCGGCAGACCTAGCGTGCCTAGATTTTTCAGAGTGTTTCCAACTGCTCCATCAGGGTCACGTGGTTTATGGACCCCGTTTGCAATACCAGCTGCGAGGAGGTGACGAATACCTTTCCGTCCACTTCCCTCCTCTCCACGTGACAACGCGGCGCAAGCGCTCTTGCTTCCTCTCTTAAATCTGGGCTCTCTAGGCAGTTTCGGAGACGCTAGCGTGCCGGACAGCGGCGCATAGCAACACTGGTGCGGGCGGTAAGGCGTACCTGCCGAAGTTCCGAGTTCGACTAGGTTCGACTTTTGCGAACTTTCAACGCAAAGTTTCGACCGAAGTTCGACTAACGTACACGCATGCGCTGAAGTTGAGAGCCAGCTGACGCCTCCTGTCGGAGAAAAGAACGAACTAACCGGCAACAATGCTCAAACGTCGAACTTCGGCGAACTTCACCGAAGGTTCGAAGGTTGGGCGAACCAGTCGAAACTTCAGGTTCCGCAAACGTTCGCGACATACCTTTATAGTTAGAAGCAGGCATGTCGCGAACCCGATTAGGTTCGACTTTCGCGAACTTTTAGCGCAAAGCTCGACTCAAGTTCGGCTATTATGCGCGTGCCCGTACACCCAAGGCTGGCAGTGCATACTGCACTTGATACGATTCGTTTCTCATCCACAGAGGAGACTGCAAGCACTCATTGAGACTGACTAACTTCCGGCTGTCTAAACATAAACACGACACGCTTACTTTATTATCGTGCGGGAAAAAAAAAAGCAATATTATACGGAAATCCTCGCAAGCAACGTGAATGCTTATTATAAGCGATACGCGACTGATAGACGTATCATTGGTTCAACGAGAATCTACTTCCACCGCATTATCAGATCTGGGGTGAAAGCAATATTCTGTAAACATATTTATTCTTGTGACCTGCGTAGGTTTGGGGAATATTTCACGAGCACACAATTTGGCGATTTGGAGTGGCATCAGGCAGGTAGCCAGGATTTTGTTTCGGGGGCAGGGGGGGGGGGGGGAGGGGGGGGGCTGCCCATGACAAAAGTTGTAGAGGGGGAGGGGGGCCCATGGTCCCCCCCCCCCCCTTCCCTTCCCTGGCTACGTGCCTGATTGGCATGCTATGTATTCTACAGAAACCACCGCACCAGCTCACATTGTAGAATAATTTATGGCTCGTCTTTCAGTTCGTAAAATTTGTGTTGTTAGTACGTGCAATAATTACGACTTAACTCGTTGTTGACGCCATTTGTAACTCATGCATCTTCTATACTATAGTGATTTTTCTTAGGGAAATCACGGCTGCCTTAATAGTTTTGCTACTTCCTCTGAGATATAGATTACTTTCTCTCTGAGAGCAACGACTACTTTTTGTCCGAGTATGTTTTTTTTGATGATACAGGAGCACACTACCCTGCATGCATTTCTTTACGCTCTGGCGATTTGGAGTGGCATGCTATTTATTCTACTTACGGTGATACAGTCGGGTAATAAATCTTTCGCAAAACTATTCACGTCGCAAAATTCGCGGGAATTACGTCCTCGCAAAAACCGGATTAACATTTTGAATCCTTAGCCGTGAAATTGTGCCAATTGTCGGGATTGCTTATCGCGATAGACACATATACTGTCACAAAATATTATGGTTCTAATTATATAACAGTTTGTTTCCGTTCACGGCTTAACTACTGTCACTTAGTTTGGGCATCCACAATACAAGAAAATCTACATAGAATACACTGTTCCGCAAAAAAAGTTCCCACGAGCTGTAGAAAGTGTACCAACCTACTTTTACAGCACTCGCATTATTAATAAAATATAACGTATCTCCAGTTGCAAAAAAGTACGACTACCTTGTAAGACAAAAAAAAAAAAACAAAAAAAAAGAGAAAAGAAAAACGTCAATGTCAACGTTAACGAGTCAACGTTAAAAAAATAATCTAGCAAGTAATATTACAGCCAGTACAACCCGTCCGAGTCAACCTTGGAAAGTAGACTCGTAGAATAATATTCGAACAAGATATGCTACAAAATAAACTGTCCAGACCAATAAACAGATTATATACAGAGAATTGAGGATCTATTGCAGCTCCCAAACAACTATTGTTGTATAAGGAAAAAAAAAATGGGGAAGATTGAGGAGAATAGTATAACCCGCAAGCGCCGCTATGTTTATTTCTAATCTATTTCTAGCGTTCTTATATCTCCTCCGATTCGCACGGTTGTGATGTCAATCTGTTTGTGTCTGTATATTCTTTGCTCATGCTAGAAACTGGAGCTGATGCTGACAAATTTTGATATTTTCTTGCTAATGCTATTTATAAGTCTCGTTTTTTAACGCCGGAGATTGAACTCCACGTAGATTTCGTTCTGCTACCTGTGCCGCACAAATGCCAATGCGGGGACCCGCGTGGCCTCGTCAAGCTGTCCTTATGACAGCTTCTTCCACACCGCCTCCGGCATCGTGCGCTAGCAGCACCTGATGCAAATAAACGGATCTTTCCGGCGCTTATTACTCGGGTGAAAGATGTTGAGTCACTGGGCTGTGGACGCATGTGCGTTGTCTGAAGAAAGCTACTGCACGCGCTGAGAACGACAGCCCCGGACCCAAAGAGGGCAGCGCGCGGAAGGCGATAATAAAGCCGCCGCGGTGCCCGGTTGCGAAGGCAGCCCTCGGTCGAACCGGGGTTGCGCCATTTCGCATCCGGGGACGCGGCGGTCAAGACCCGCGACGTCACGAGTGACGTCACCGGAGCGCCGATCGGTGATTGGCTAACGGATTGGAAGCTGCATCTCCTTCTCGGCGAGGAGGTTGAGGTCGACGCCTGTCCTTGAGGAGGGGTGAGTGAGACGGACAGGGAAATTGAGAATCTCTGACGACGATTGCCTCTACTTCATTTCATCTTACGGTGGACCGTTACGCGATAGCACCACTACAAGTGACAGTAATATCTTTAATTCCATTCAAGAATAGATACGAAGATATCACTCGTATGGGGTCGGATAGGGTGCCTCAATGTCTTTCTGTTTAGGGGGATGACATTCTTTGTAGTGTCCGAGGCCGAAAGAACGCGCTCACGGGAAAAATAAAAGGTAATCGCCGAAAGCTAGATGCCGCTGTAAGTCAACGTCAAGAGAATGTGCAAAAAGACTCTCTTTCAAGCGCTTAAAAAACAAACAAACAAGCATTTGGAACAAAATGGCCAGATGTAATCACCTTAAGTCAACGTTACTAAAACACTCTGTTGGGAAACTCACCCTTCAAACTCAGACCGTTAGCGTCCACCAAGACCAAACTAAAACCGATAACAGCGCAACCCTTTAGCGACCAGTCAAAACATAAAAGTTCATTTATATTGCTACTGCAAAATGGCACTGCGAGATGGCGCCACCGGCCCTTGTGCGACTCGACCTGAACCGATACGTGCAGACGTGCAGTTCTCGGAGTGGCCGCTGGAGGAGAAATGGCGGCGTTGTGATCGCCATTAGTTCGGTTCTCGGGGAAGGATCGACGCCACTTTTTCAAAGCAGGCTCTGTGGCAGCTTCCTAAATGAGCTGTTCTAGTAACGGTGCCCTAAGCGAAGCGCGCACGAAGGCGCCTCAGGTTCGGCAAATGTGCAACGTGTTAAAGGGGCACTGACACATCAAAATCATATTTTTTTTTATTATCCGAAACGATTGAAAACGATGCCGGGACAATACCCTCAAAATTCGAAACTTGAAAATTCAGTATTTGTGAATTAAAAAAACAATTTCCAAATGCCGAATTTGAAGTTCCCGCGCGATCCGCGCCAGTGCAGGGAGTCACATTTTGCGGTGTCCTGCGACTCGACTCTTTTTCAGACCTCCGCTCCACGTTATGAATAGGGGTGTCGCGAACCGGCCGAGGTTCGAGTTCGACCAGGTTCGACTTTTTCGAACTTTTAGTGTAAAATTCGACGAACCTTGTGTTGAGGTTCGACTCTTGTGCGCATGCGCGACAGGCTGGCCAGTTGGCTTCGGATTGGATGGTGATGGCTAAGGGATGAATTAAGGGTAGCGCTGATTGGTTATTTCAGTTAATACAGTACAAAAAACTAAGTTATTAACTTCTTCAGTGATTAGAATTAGTTTATTTTAATTGTAACTGTTTATAAAATAAAATAACCCTTTGCATAAAAAAAAAGATTCTCCAAACCTAGACATGCTTGTATCAAGGTCTGGCCACACTGTCCACAAAGTCGAACCGGTCGAATCTGGTGAAAAGTTCGAAGGTTCGTCGAACCGGTTCGACCCAGTCGAACCCCGAAAGTTCGACCTAAAAATCTGGTTCGACAAAAGTTCGCGACACCCCTAGTTATGAAGCAAAGCGCCGTTGTCACGGCGACACCAAGCGAGGAGGAGATGATATCACGCCGGCGCGGGAAAGAACCGGTTTCTTTCCCGACTCGCCGTGTTGCTCGCCGACGAGCACCGCCAAGTTTTCCGAGGGAGGGTACACATCTAGGAAGCAACATCACACCGAACTCTGATTTCTGGTATTTCAAAAAGAGGGGCCGTAGTGCGTTCGCAATTGCGTTAAAAAAACATGTTTTACGATTGCCCTTATTAAATGTTATAGAAATGTCACCTGCAAAACTTCTAAATTTCCTGATTTTTGACGTCACCGATCAGAAGAAGCGAGGAGGTGAGCGCGGGAAATTTAAACGCCAAAAATAAAAAGGCGCGCGCGCGAGCGGGGAAATTTTTTTTCGCGATGCGGTTTTTTTTTGCGTGTCTATGACTACAACTTGCATCGTTTTAGACAATCACACGCTTCGCTCCTGAGAAATGGCGACCGCCAATGTTGCCTGACGGACTTCTGAAAACGGGATATTGCACTTTCCGTACTCCTTTTAGAGGGTAACGGGAGCGGTGCTTAGTTGCGGAATTTTACTCGGAACGTGCACGCACGCTTGCAGGTGCAACTCCAAGCCCTCAAAACGAAGGAATTAAGTGCGGCGACACGCAGAAGCAGAACCAGCTATTAAAGCATTTCTTTGAAAAAACAATCCGATTCATATTTGGCTAGCACGATTTCGCAAACGGATCAAAACCTATGTACTTTCTTTTTACCATAACAAAGACATATAAAAGTAACTTCGGACGTAATTCGCTACTTTTTTACGGTAATTAGTCATTTACTCAATTACTTTCTATTTGAGTAATTTCTACTCTACTCAAATTACTTTTGAGGTCAATACTCAATAACTTAACTTAATTACTTTTTTTGAGTAACTTGTACATGTCTGCTGAAAAGCACCCCTATGAGTAACAAACTGAAAACCACCCTTAGAAGAAAAAACTGAAAAGCACCCTTAGGAGTAACAAATCGTGAAACACACTGAGGTGTGTAAGTAACCAACTGAAAAGCGCCCTTAGGGCTGGCCACCCTGTCACAGGAAGTGGGGTCCAATACCGCGTGCTAAGTTTAAATTGCTGCTGTCCCATAAAAAAAAAAAAAAAAAATCGGAATATAAAAACACCAACGTTCGTCCACGTCAGAATTCCCAACGGATTTCGTGGAAAGCTTTTCGAGTCTTTAGATGATGTTTTAAGTTTTTTAACTCTTCGGATGACGTTAGCCTTGCCCCCGAAGCTGTTACAAGAACGACACTGTCGGTTTCGGCGTATGCCCCAACGCAAACATAAAGCAAAAATAAATCAACAAACATTCATAATAGTTCGTTGACTGCAGAATCATGGTCCGAGAAAGAAGGAAAAGAAGGCTCTTCCCAGAAACAAGCTCCGCGCGCGGCCCCCTACCCCAAACTGCAATTCCATTGTTTTCGCATACGCTGAACGCTCCATTGTTTCGAGAAGGCTCGAAATGCGAGCGCATCGTTAGGCCTAACGACGGTTTTCGCCGAACGGTGGGCCACATTGTCGTGTGCGCCGTCCCTACAACCGCCAGGTGGGCCAGCGAAACCACATCTTAAGGGGGCCATACCTCCGCGGATGAAAGGTTATTTTACCAAAAAAACTTAAATGAATTTAAAAAGGACACTCGAAACAAACATTGAATCCTGCGGCATAATGTTATAGAGCGCGGCGGGCGTCAGGGTACGATTGATAATTAGACAAATAATTACATAAAATCCACTAACCAACCTTTAAAATATTCACTTTATGCCCGTGTCCCACTAGAGCGACAGACAGAAACAAAAGACAGCGACAAGCCTCAAACCCATGCAGCATGCTCGCGATGGCGCATTTGGCAGGCGTTTAGTCGTTCGGTGCTCGTGAAGTAAGCACGAGCGATTTCAAGTCTGCCAAAGATACCCTCGCGTGCATGATGCTCGTGTTTCAGCATAGCTTCCTTTATCCTACAAAGCCTCCCAAATCGCGAAAGACTCTGGTTTGAGGCTTGTCGCTGTCGTTTGTTTCTGTCTGTCGCTCTAGTGGGACACGGGCATTAGCAGGCACATTCCAAAGCTCCTAGTGGACATCTAACACTAACGCAAAGCACACAGTGCTCGCGTTTCCGAATATACGCAATTGCTCGCGTTTGCACGTATGCGCAATACTAAAAACTCACTCTTATTTAATTGCGATGGATTACCCAATCGAAGGCACGGGCCTTGGGTTGGGTAAACATCGGGATCCCTGAAAGAACAAGGTGAACAAAGCGGCCCATAAGAGTCCCTAGCCAATAATATTCTTGTTGGTGAGCGCGTTGGTAATGATGTAAGTTTATAAAGAGTTATTATATAATGATAAAATAATATTATTTTATCATTTTCCTTCGTACAAAAGTGATCTCATGACTCGTTTGCAACTGGTTTTCAACAAATTTGAATCTATAGTCCGTTGCAACCTAAGAACGAAGGGCGAGGGTAAGACGGGCCGGGGAGGAGGAAGCAGACGGAAGGCTGGAGAAGAAAGGAGGAAACCTCCCTCTCTCTTTAGCGTTCCGTCTGCTTCATCCTCCCCGGCCCGTCTTACCCTCGCCCTTCGTTCTTAGGTTGCAACGGACTATAGACCTTTTACGCTTACTCTCGCCCCCGACCGCCAAGTAGGCATATCCGGTATGGGCGGCGAAAAAATATCAGAACGTTTCAACCTGCAAATAGTAAAAAAATAGAGGGGAGTCAAAACGAGAATGTGCGACGGTTACGCTTTTCTCCTAGATGCATTCTATTGGGGTGGCGACAGCAAAACAATGTTTTCGCCCATACTGGAAGTGACGACAAATCAAGATGGCGGCGCCCTTGCGAAAGAGGTCTATAGCTCAGGTAAACTTGATATTGACATCTATGAACGCGAAGGAAAATTTCAAGAGTGCATACATGTTTTTTTATTTCGTCCTGATATGTAGACCTTCCTTTTGTGGATTGGATGTGATCTTTTTCAGTGCACCACTAAAAAGACTTCGGGCTGTTTATCCAGCACTCTAATAAAGCAATTAAAAAAAGTAATAATATATTTTTCCGTGATTATTTATAAGAAAAAGCGGCCAACGTTTTTCGCTGTTTATTTTTCATTTTACATATTGGTATATTTCGGTGATTTTTAAATATCGGTGTATTTTTTGTTTTTGTGATTTTGTTTTATTTTTGTTTGCTTTACCTTTCCCCACTAAAATGGTTCGGCGCTTGAGGGTATGTACAATAAATAAAAAAATCCGTATTAGGACGGAGGCTGAAATAATAACTATCGGTGGAAAACAACAACAACAACAACAACAAATCTCACAAAGAATTAAGAGTTTAAATCTAAGAGAGGATCTCGTGTTTCGATAAAAAAAGAAGTCCTAGCTGGAGCAAAAATTTAAATAAATCAGAGTTTCTCCCATATTAACTTGTTTAATATATTATCTAGCGTTTCTCGGTTCTAACCGATTTTGTATTTTTGTCACAAACGATTTTTGTCGGTGTTTTTCGTAAACGTAGAAAAATGTTTGAACAGCAGTAGAGGCCTTATTACACGACGTTTCGGGAAGAGACCAAAAAGTCAATGGACTTCCAACAGTGCAACTCTCATTGTCACTACTTTTCAGCTTCACAAAAAACAAAAACGAAAAAGCGTCAAATTAACATATTCGATTTTGAGGGAAAAAAAAAGTAAAGTAAAAAAAAAAAAAAAACAGAAAAATCAAACAGAACGGGACCAACTCTATTCGCGAGCCAACGGCAAGAACCAGAAAAAAAGGGCCTCTCTAGCGGAAAAAGTGACCGAGTCTACAATGGAAATCCGGCGGATGCGTCTCCTTCTCCAACAAACCAAAGTCCGGCAAGCCGGGGGAAAAAAAGAGAAAAAGAAACGGTCCAACGGGGTCCTTTCCCCCCTTCCACCGGAACAACGGGGGTTTCGACACTGCTTCAGCCTTTCCTGCTAGCCCCGTGCCCTAACCTAGAAAAATGCAAGGAGTCCCCTCCGATCTCGGCCGGGTCACCGCTTGGCCCCCGGGTCACCGCTTTTTTCCTTTCATTCTTTCCCTACTCCCCATTCGACTTCCTGCCCGAAAGTTTCACCTGCATTCCCCAAAACGATGCCGGGGTACGTAAAAAAAAAACCAAAAAAACGCAGTCTTGGTCAGGGTTGGACTCAAATGGGAATTGACGACTCCTTAATTAAAAAAAAAAACAACTGTTTTGTATTAAAAAAAAAAAATGCGGTAGTGTAGCTCGGCTACGCCAGAATATACGTAGCGTGAGCTTATGCGCACAAAATGAGAGGCGCTATCAAGCGGTTCCGGTGCAGGCGTCTAACTTGGCTACTGCGCAATGAAGGCGCACAGCTGGGCACGCGGCGGCGCCAGTGCGTCTGCCGCGGCTATGACGTCACTCGTCTGGAATGCGCAGACCGGCGAGGCGGGCGCGGCGGCGGCGGCTCCGGCGCGCTAGCTGTGCGCCGTGTGACGTCACTGCTCCTCGCGCATGCGTAGCACGGAGCACGGCTCATTATGCGAGCCACGCGAAACTGCTCAACCTAGGCCAGTGTAGCTCACGCTACAAAAGAACAAAAACGAACAAACATTTATTATAGTTTGGTAGCAGAGCGCGCGAGATAGGGCGGTGAAAGAAAGTCCGATCAACTCCGCCTAGAAGACAAGGCCGTAGTGATTGCATTCTAGAGTGTTGTAAAGTGAAGGGAGAACAGACTACACACCAACTCATGTTTACAAACAAACCGGAGCGCACCGGCGCCGCGCATGCGCGATGGGGGTGTGGGCAAGAAGCTTGCCGTCGCCCATAAACAAACCATTGAAATGCGATGTTGTCGGCGTCGGTGCGAGTCCCCCCGCCCTTTTTCGCGTTCGAATTGTTGATTCTACGTCTTCCTGGCGATGTCTGACTACTTGAGCGGCGTCAGCGAAATTACCGAGGCTCGTTACACCGCAAAACTTCGCGTGAATAATGTGACATTTGGCGATTCATTCCGCGTGGACGCCGCAGTACGTACGCTAAAGCCTGATTCGCATGATGAGATTTCGCTCGCAATTTTGAGTCGCGACGCCGCTCGGCCTGCAAAAGCGTGAACCGCAGCTGAAATGGTCGACGTCGATACTGAAAATCGCAAGCAGAATCCAACCAAGTGAATTAGGCACAACAAGTCGGTGATGGTCACTGGTAACAATGATCAACATCTCCTTGTATCTACTGTTTACATCGAGCCTGCTTACCAACCTTCAAACTTTAGTCTTTTGAGGCCTGCACTTAGTTCTTATCGCAAGTACCGGTCCAACATTTGGTCTACGGGCCGGCGTCGCCTAAGAGAGCAGACGACAAGCAGAAACGCTTGAAAGAGCAGACGACAGTTCGAACGACCATGCAGCCGTTTGAACTTGAAGACGCACTGAACGTAGTCCGCAGGTGGTCCGCACAACTTGACGGTTTACTGGCGTTCATGTTGCTACAGAATAAAAATAAATCTGATGACCACAAGCATCCGTGAATTCAACACAAAGTGCTTCCCGCCCAAGCAATCGCGGTCCGACGGCGTCTGCTTCTCCCTTTTCACGGCACATATCCAGATTCTCGAACGAACCGAGCACATGAAAACTGACCTTCAAACCTGTCTCAACTCTTTTGGTACGGCCCCAGTCGCGGCGCTTTGACGAGAAGGCAGGTTTTTGTCTGGTTCCTTTCAAAACAACGCAGGAATACACGTCTGGCATGGGGACTTCTGCCCACAGCCCCAGACCGGAAGTGCGACCGACGCGCCACCACCGCGCCGTGACGTCACAGAGATGAGTTCGTACACGAACTCATCTCTGTGACGTCACGGCGCGGTGGTGGCGCGTCGGTCGCACTTCCGGTCTGGGGCTGTGGGCAGAAGTCCCCATGCCAGACGTGTATTCCTGCGTTGTTTTGAAAGGAACCAGACAAAAACCTGCCTTCTCGTCAAAACGCCGCGACTGGGGCCGTACCAAAAGTGCCGAGAAAGGTTTGAAGGTCAGTTTTCACGTGCTCGGTTCGTCCGAGAATCTGGATATGTGCCGTGAAAAGGGAAAAGCAGACGCCGTCGGACAACGATTGCTTGGGCGGGAAGCACTTTGGGTTGAATTCACGGATACTTGTGGTCATCAGATTTATTTGCTTTGTTCCAACATGAATGCCAGAAAACCGTCAAGTTGTGCGGACCACCTGCGGACTACGTTCAGTGCGTCTTCAAGTTCAAACGGCCGCCTGATTGTTCGAATTGTCGTCTGCTCTTTCAAACGTTTCTGCTTGTCGTCTGCTCTCTTAGACGACGCCGGTCCGTAGACCAAATGTTGGACCGGTACTTGCGATAAGAAGTGAGTGCAGGCCTCAAAAGACTTGAATTTGAAGGTTGGTAAGCAGGCTCGATGTAAACAGTAGATACAAGGAGATGTTGGTCATTGTTACCAGTGACCAACACCGACTTGTTATGCCTAATTCAGTTGGTCCGATTCTGCTTGCGATTTTCAGTATCGTCGTCGACCATCTCAGCTACGGTTCACGCTTTTGCAGCCCGAGCGGCGTCGCGACTGAAAATTCCGAGCGAAATCTCATCATGCGAATCAGGCTTTAGCGTACAATCTGCGGCGTCCACGCGGAATGAATCGCCACATGTCACATTATTCACGCGAAGTTTTGCGGTGTAACGAGCCTCGGTAATTTCGCTGACGCCGCTCAAGATAGTCAGACATCGCCAGGAAGACGTAGAACCAACAATTCGAACGCGAAAAAGGGCAGGGGGACTCACACAGACGCCGACAACATCGCATTTCAACGGTTTGTTTATGGGCGACGGCGAACTTCTTGCCCACACCCCCATCGCGCATGCGCGGCGCCGGTGGCGTCCGCTAGGGGCGCTCCGGGCGCTCCGGTTTGTTTGTAATCATGAGTTGGTGTATAGGCTTCTTGCACATGACGTCATTTCCGATGCCCTCCAGAGAAAAGGGGAAGAAGGAGCTCCCCTCTTATCAGGGTCCTTCTTTGTGCCTCCCGGATTTGCACAGGCGTCGCTATTCTCCTCCTAGAAGATTATAGAAGATTAACCCGCCACTCAAAATTCTTACAAAAGCAGCTTCCCTCTCCTCCTTTTTCATGGTGGGGAAAAGTATGCGATGTGACGTCAGTGCAAGGAGCCTATAATGCCCTGCGCTTTGTGCCACATGGCGATACGTGCTATGTATGCCCTGTGGGTGATGATTGCACGATATTTCGACGTGAGAAAGTTGCAGTTGATTAATCATTTGATATTTGCTCGTTCTGCCGTACGCATGACCGCTATCGCATCGCGTTTACTGTCGAAAACACTGATGAGCTGACGATTATTTCCAAACATTTGGCTTTCATTCCGTTCTGCAAACATTATTTCGCATGCTGGTGATTTTTTGCTGTTCGTTTTTTTTAGTTGCCGATGCGTAGAACAGTTTATAGCCCGTCACAGCCGTTATTTCACCACGTTGCGAGCGTACATTTCGCTCATTCGTCCAACGTACGCTTTAACTTAAAAAAAAAAGTATCCAATCAAATGTGTAAAAGCTTTAATTATGTGACTGGTCCGAGAATGTCAGGGAGCTCTGCGCCCAGCAGTTGTGATCAGCTGAAAAGGACCTCGAGTAGCTCTGCAGCGGCGAGGAGGGGGCGCTCTTTTGAATCAAGGTCAGAGGAGAGGCGACCAACCGAATTCACCGTAGAAAACGGAGTCTCGCAAACATCGCAGCCACTCCCCTACTGTGTCATGGCGTCAGCATAAACAAACATGGCGGCGCCCATGAAACAGAGCACACGCTGGTCTATAAAAAGATCTCGACATTTCTGCGCCTTCGCAAGCCGAGAAGTCAAAACGCCGCGCGAGTTCTCTCAGAAGCGGCACACGCAAGGCACCTGAAACCTCTAAACATAATGTCACTTTTTTTGGCCCTTACTGCACCGTTTGGGTCAAATGCTTGTGATGTTCGAATTCGCGGGACAGCATGCTAAAATTCAGCTCTAACGTAATATCTTTTTTTCTAAGAACGAAGGGGGTATTGATTAAGATGCAATTAATGCGAAGGTGCAAGCGAGCTGGACAAGAATGGCAGAACAATCCCTGGAGAAGCTAGGGTATTAGTGGTCGAGTGGGCTAACGCGTCTCAGCTCGGAGGGTGGAGCAAAAGCTCGCGCTGCAGACCTCCTGGGTTCGATCCCCACCCCCCGCCCGGTGGTGGATGTAAATTATGAAGCAAATCGCGAAACAAATCGTAAAACGCTATTTTTCCTGCCGCTCTTTTCGGCTCTGTTTATTTTTCTTTGCCATGCTTCTTTCTTTCGGGAAGACATAATATCCGAGGCCTTTCTGCCTGGTGCTGCTATTATGGCTCCGTGGCGTACAACAGGTGAAGCCAGACATTCAAAACCATGAGTAAACACCCGGCTAAAAGTCTCGTGCTAACCCGAAAATTTCCAAACGCCGGGCGTACAATGCGCCTTGACGCGGCCGGAAAACTGGGGAGAATTACAGGTACCCGAATGCACTGCGGCAGCGGTGGAGTCGCGCAACTCCTGGTGAGATCGGTCTATTGGATGATCCGCAAATGATATGCTCGAAGGCGCTGCTTTTTCGGTGTCACTAAGTCCCTAGATAATAGCTTATATAGGGACGTATCCAGGGAAGAGATACATAGAGAGAGATGAGAAGTATCAAGGGGGACTTTAGGTGTCACTTGATTGGCGACATGGGCTTCCAGCATCCACTGCACCCCAACAGCAATTTTAGCACTTCCAAAAGAAAATCAGATTACTCTCGAACAAATGATTATACAATGAATAAAAGTAGTCGATTACGAGAAATTGCATTACTTGTAGCGCCCTCCTGACGTCACTGCGTGTGTGTGAAAAAGCTACGACATGGAACGTGAATGAGCCGTCTGCGGCCCCGTCGTCCAGCGTATCTCTCGTGTTGGTAAAACGCAGAAGCGAGTAAAGTCCCTAGATAAGAGCTTCGTACAAGTAGCGTCATTCTTTGAAGCGCCGACTGCGAGACGGTGCAGGTTTTAGAAAGCGAATGGCGGCGCACAGCAGGAGACTGAAGTGAGTGCCGCCATTTTGTTCCAGCGAAATGTGCTTTGTCATCTGTGTTGGTTGTCATTACTTGTAAAAAGAAGTATTGAGGCACTTTAGAAGGGAGCGGTTCGCACCGTCGACGACAGGACTTAACGGCCCAAGCTTACTCCGTGATTTCTCTTCGGGGTCGCCCGGCGATGTTCTGCCGGAGCCATTTTGGCCGCAGACGAGCCGAATTCCTCGAGCGCCGGCCCGTCTGAAGCAGACTTGTGCCCGTAACTTGAAAAATATAATGGATTACAATTACAAATTACCCAGCCTCAAATGTAATAATGGATTACCGTTACAAATTACTTGCGCTGAAACGTAACGGATTACTTTAGTCGTTACGTTACAAATTACTTTCACGTTACTTTTCCCGTACACTTATAAAAAAAAAAGAAACAATTTTGATGTTTTCAAAAATGTTCTGCTACGTTAGTTTCCATTGCTCATACGCCCGCATTATGGTAGCCCCCGTAAAAATAAAGTATTTAAGATAAATAATGTAGGTGCACTCCTGTAAGCTGACAGGGCAGCGAAAACGCAAACCACATCAGCCATCCGGCTCGCTTACGGCAACCGGAAATGATCCCTGGAATGCCGCAGACAAAGCTAGCGGTGCGCATGCTCAGTAGCAGCGTCTACCTCCGCTAGGAGATAAAGAAAACAACGCCTACCTGGTGTTGTCTTCTTGATTTTGGTTTTTCGCATAGTTGTGTATGTCTTTAGTCACGAAATTACATCACAAATTATTACCACCAAAAAGTAAGATTGCAATTACAAAATTACTTAAAAAAGACGGATTACAAGCGACCCGTTTTTGTAACGGATTACTTCCCAAGTCTGGCCTGGAGTATATCTGTCCGAATAAAGACCGGAACGTACAAAACTCGGGTACCACCACGTGATGTTCCTTTACGTTGCCGAATGCCGCTGGCGCGGTCATTCACTAGCCGAAAGAACTCGAGCGATCTGGAAAACACCACCTCCGCGCATACAAAGGCGTGGATGTCCCACGAAAGCAGACGAATGTCCCCGACATGGATTCCGGCGGCGACTACTAGCGGCTATTTCGAGCCGGAAGCAGCGTTGCGCCATGGTATCGTGCAAGGACCCTATACATAAGTGAACCGAATATGGGAGAGAAAGAGAGAGAGAGGCAGAGAAAGGAGCGAGTCCGTTATGAAAGGAGCCGCCGGGGACTTCAGCTGCATCCTCCGCCCTCCCGGCGGCGACACGACCGAGACGCACGGCGGCCCAGAAGAGGCGACGACATTGACCGAGAGACCGACATGCCCCGGGGGAAAGGGAGAGCAGAGAGAGACACTTCCGCTCCCTTTCTCCGTGCCCTCTTTTTTTTTTCTCGGTGGGACTCGGCCAAGTGTGGATCGCTTCGGCAGCCCACCGGCGTCGGCTAATGGCTGGCGCCGGCTACCGGCGCTTCTGGTTGAGAGATACAAGAATCACGTTGACGGCCGGGTCAAGAGGTACAATATGGGTCCAAAGGTCCAACGAGTAATGAGGTCCAACGAGTCGAGGTGAGAACGAGAACGGGTGAAGAGGTGCAACAAGTCGAGAGGTTCAAGGGGTCAAAAGATCCAAATGTCACCCAACTACCGTGTCAAAAGATCCAGTGTGGGTCAAAAGGTTCAATAAGTTAAGAGGTCCAACGAGCCAAGGGGAGATCCAGCATGGGTCAAGGGGTGCAAAAATTCCAAAGGGGTCAATATATTCGAATGTCACGTGACAGCCGGGTCAAGAGATCTCATATGGGTCAGAGGTCCAACGAGTTGAGGAGAAATCCAATATGAGCCAAGAGCTGCAACAAGTGAGAGATCCAAGGGGTCAGAAATTCAAATGTCACGTGACTGCCAGATCAAGGAGTGTAATATTAGTCGAGAGGTCCAACGACGAGTCAAGATATCCAACACGAGTGAAAAGGGCCAACGTCAAGATAACCAAGACATACAAAAATTCAAATGTCACCTGACAACCGGGTCAAGAGATCAACCAGGGGTCAAAGGGTCCAATGAATTCCGATGTCCAACGAGCCGAGGGGAGATTCAGTACCGGTCAAGAGGTGCGACAAGTGAAGATATCCAACGGGTCAAAATATTCAAACATCCCATGACAGCCGGGTCAAGAGATCCAATATGGGTCAGAGATTCAACAAGTCGAGGAGGAATCCAATACATGTCAAGAGGTACAACAAGTGAAAGATCCAAGGGGTCAAAAGTTCAAATGTCAAGTGGCAGTCAGATCAAGGAGTGCAATATTAGTCGAGAGGTCCAATGACGAGTCAAGATATCCAACACGAGTGAAAAGGTCCAAAGTCAAGATAACCAAGACAAAAAATTCAAATGTCACCTGACAACCGGGTCAAGAGATCCAGCAGGGGTCAAAGGGTTCAATGAATTCCGATGTCCAACGAGCCGAGGGGAGATTCAGTACGGGTCAGGAGGTGCGACAAGTGAAGATATCCAACGGGTCAAAATATTCAAATGTCACATGACAGCCTGGTCAAGAGATCCAATATGGGTCAGAGGTTCAACGAGTCGAGGAGGAATCCAATATGTCGATAGGTGCAACGATTGAGAGATCCAAGGGGTCAAAAGTTCAAATGTCAAGTGGCAGCAAGATCAAGGAGTGCAATATTAGTTAAGAGGTCCAACGACGAGTCAAGATATCCAACACGAGTGAAAAGGTCCAACGTCAAGATAACGAAGACATAAAAATTCAAATGTCACCTGACAACCGAGTCAAGAGATCCAATAGGGGTCAAAGGGTCCAATGTATTCCGATGTCCAACGAGCCGAGGGGAGATTCAGTACGGGTCAAGAGGTGCGACAAGTGAAGATATCCAACGGGTCAAAATATTCAAATGTCACATGACAGCCGGGTCAAGAGATCCAATATGGGTCAGAGGTTCAACGAGTCGAGGAGGAATCCAATATATGTCAAGAGGTGCAACGAGTGAGAGATCCAAGGTGTCAAAAGTTCAAATGTCAAGTGGCAGCCATATCGAGGAGTGCAATATTAGTCGAGAGGTCCAACGACGAGTCAAGAGATCCAACACGGGTGTTTAGGTCCAACGTCAAGCTATCCAAGACATCGAAAAATTGAAATGTCAACTGACAACCGGGTCAAGAGATCCAGCAGTGGTCAAAGGGTCCAATGAATTCCGATGTCCAACGAGCCGAGGGGAGATTCAGTTCGGGTCAAGAGGTGCGACAAGTGAAGAGATCATACGGGTCAAAATATTCAAATGTCACATGACAGCCGGGTTAAGAGATCCCATATGGGTCAGAGGTTCAACGAGTCGAGGAGGAATCGATTATACATACGTCAAGAGGTGCAACGAGTGAGAGATCCAAGGGGTCAAAAGTTCAAATGTCAAGTGACAGCCAGATCAAGGAGTGCAATATTAGTCGAGAGGTCCACCACAAGTGAAGAGGTCCAACCTGTCGATAAATTTATTGTGGATAAAGAGGTAACAGCAAGTGAAGAAATCCAACTGATCAAAAGACTCAAGAGTCACGCAACACACGAGTCAGAGATCGAATACTGGTCAAGAAATCAAACGAGTCGAGAGATTCAATACGAGTCATGAGGTGTAGCGAGTCAAGATATCCGAGAAATATTTCACGGTGATGTGAAAGCACCAAGCCAAGGTATCCAGAATGGGTCAAGGTATCTAACAAGGGTCAAGAGGGGCGACGAGTCGAGAAATCCAATACGAGTCACGAGGTGCAACGACTCAACGAGTCAAGGGATTATCATAGACTTGAAGAATAGCAGGTACCACTATAATCCGTTGACTCCCCTTATCCCCTTTGCCGTCCCACCAAGTTTCGGTCAGACGGCAAAGGGGATAAGGGGAGCTGAAAGTTCGTCTTTCGAACTCAGCATTATCGCTGATGAGACAGGTGGCGATATTGACAGGCGACCCATATAACTGGCGTTTCCAATGTGGGGCCCGATCAGTCTGCCGATGTTTCTGTTCGCTCCTAGGGAGTCCCACGAATCGCGATTCCTAGATTTAGGTTTCCTTTGTTTTTAGAGCGCAGCTCTTAGGCGCCCGTTTCCAGCTTGAGCGGCGTCGCCGTCGCCGTCACCGTCGGCGTAACCGCGCGGTGCATGTTAGGACACGCACCGCGCGAGCCCCCCCCCCCCCCCCCCCCCGAGGTCACGTGACCCCCCTCCCCCCCCCAGGTCACATAACCCCCCCGGAGGAGATTGAAGGATGAGGGGAGGAGGAGAAGGAGGATGAGGAGGGCTATACCCTCCCCTAGTACCCTCCTCCTCCTCCTCAAGAGCTGCGCTCCAATTCGGCGTTACAGGGAGTTGTAAACGGCTTTCATTTTTTCATTTGAATTTTTTTGTTACTCCGCTGGACACCAGTGGTTAACGTTCTGCCGCCATGCCCAGGTCTCGGAATAAGGCCGCCCATCCCCAGGCCTCAACCCAGTCAGTGGCGGATATTGACTCGGACGCGGGAGAAGGCACGAGTGGGCAAGCGAGCGTTGCGGCAGCGCTAGAGCCCCCGATTCCAGTGGTGAACACAGGAGACGTCAGCCAACTAATGCACGCCATGACGGCGATGTTCGCGACGTTTACGAGACAGATGGGTTTGGCCCCAGGGGTGGTGAATCCCGCACCTACGCCCGTGCCCCGCCCGCGGTTGAGCGTGCCGACACCGACCTATTCGGGCTACTCCGACGCAGCATCGGTTCACAATTACCTGCAGGATCTAGACGCGTACATTGCCGCGTTGGGTGCGTCGGATGAAACGGCCCTGATACAGATCGTCCCAATCGCGTTGACGGGTGACGCAGCGCGTTGGAGACGAATGCAGAGGCCGTTCCTTTCGATGGCAGATTTCCGGGCACGATTCAGAGAGGAATTTCTGCCTCCCGACTATGAGATGCGGATCAGAGATGAGCTAGCCAGCCGCACTCAACGTACGGACGAGAGCCTCGTAGAATACATCCGCGCTCTCCAGGAGCTCTACTCTAGAGCCGAACCGACAGCGTCAGACGCGGAGAAGGTAGGGCCGATCCGCCAGTGTCACTCTAGATTTAAAGCCTACTTGCGCGGACGTGATTTCGCTGATCTGGAAACACTTGCCAGAGAGGCGCGCACCGTTCAGACGAGCTTGCTCGCCGAGTTGCAGTATCGCCCCCCTCCACGCGCAGAGGAATCTCTGGAGCCTGGTTGCGCCTGGACAGGACGAGGCGCGGGAGCTTGCGACGACTCACGTATACGCCGTACGTGGCCGTTTCAGGACATAGGAGTGGCGAAACTGTTGTGCCCCGCGCCTTAGATCCCTTCGCTTTTGAACAGAGGCGCAGAGCAGCCAACGCGGGCTCTTCCAGGGCGCATCCCCGTAGGCAAACCGGCGCAGCCGACAACCGCAGAGTCGCGAATCATTACGAGGGTCGCGGGAACTACAATGACCCTCGGCGCGACACTGCATCGCGTGATGGTAGCGGCGGACGCTCAGCACACAATGGCAGGGGACAGGTCAGGTGCTATAAATGCAATCAGCTTGGGCATATCAAGCGTCAGTGCATGCATGGACGGCAGCTCCCCCATCGGTCTCAGGGAAACGGGAGAGGCCGGCGCCACTAATTGGACTTCCCGGCTCGCGGTTGCCGGCCGCTGCCGAAGCCCCTCATCAGTCTGCCAACGGGGCTGGAGTTGCGGTCAGCGACAGGTTGGTGTTTGCCCCGTCGGCATGTCGGACTCAGGGTTCGACATCTGAGAAGGGGCCATACGTGCGCTTCGAGATCGGTGGTAACATTTACTATGCACTAATTGACACCGGTTCGACCCTTTCCCTAATCGGCGACAGAGTCTACGAAGACTGTCGCCGAACAGCACTTCACGTGCGGGAAGTTTCCACCACGCTGCGCTTAGCAGCAGGATCGGCTAGGGCACAAAGTGCAATACGCCTTCACCTTAGCCTCGACGACAGACGAGAGAGCGGGTGCCGAACAAGGCCTCCAACGAAAGACCCGGGCCTCAGGAGCCCACGAATGACCCCGAGCACAGCGAGCACATAAGTAGCCATTAAACATTTCTTGATGATACCGCTCCCTCGTGTGGCTTCCTCGGGGCGAATGGAACTCGGCCTGATCGGGCGGTATTGACAGGTGACCCACAGAGCTATCAAACGGACCAAAATATTTAAAGTCAAGCAGAAAGCCGTGTCAAGACATCCAACACGATTCAAGAGGTCCAAAGAATCAAGGGCTCCTAGGAATCAAAAGATCCAATGTAGGACAACAGGTCTAACGAGTCGTGGATCCGTACGGGTCAATAGATCCACGGGTGGTCGAAACTTGAAAGTGAACCCTAACCCGGGTTTTTGAGTGCTGTAACATCGCGTATGTCACAAGTTCGCTATGAAATAAGGCCGATGAATTGCTGAAGCTCATTTCTGCTCACGTTCTCTTCCTTTCGCGCGTTTTCGCTCTCAGTCGGGCGACGGATTAGTGCAAACGCGCTGTCTTTGTTTCTGCGTGTGCACGAGATTCACCCCGTTACCCATATTAAGCAAAGGGTAAACAAAAATTCACGCCCTTCTGCACACTACCGTGGTAAAGGCGACGCAGAATGCATCGTGTGCTTCTTTGTGGTGACGTTGCACAGAGGAACTAAGTACCCATTTTGTGCCCCGACGACGTTGACGAGGATGTAGCGTCTCTGGAAGAAAGCCCCGCCAAAGCTAGCACTTCAGCATAGTGTGGAACCATAGCCTCCTATATACTGACAAAGCCTGGCAGATCACCACGAGAAGCGGCCGGAAAAATGGAAAAGGGGGAGCGGCAGACAACGAATGAGAGGAGAGCCACGTGACTGGCGCCCCGCTGCGGCGAGATTCCTCAAGAAACAAACTTCTCCCGAGCGAACAAGCGTGTTTCGGGTCCTCGCCGCTGCAAGAGCTGCGCGCTGAAGTTCGGGTTCCCCTAGAGTTCCTGTATATAGCTACCTCTAGGTCCCCCAGAAATGGCTCTTTGATGCCCTGTGCTGCCAGATCCTCGTGCTCCAAATC
The DNA here is from genome assembly GCA_013358835.2 of Ixodes persulcatus. Classification (NCBI taxonomy): domain Eukaryota; kingdom Metazoa; phylum Arthropoda; class Arachnida; order Ixodida; family Ixodidae; genus Ixodes; species Ixodes persulcatus. The sequence continues at coordinate 144,476 of JABSTQ010011461.1, forward strand.
TGCGACCGGGCACTCTATGGCACCGTCGTCGAATCGCCAGGCTTTGTGAGTATAGAGGAGGCTATGGTGGAACGAGAAGTTGGCGTCCCTCGCGGGCCCCAGTTTTGACCCCGCTATTTCGCGTCTCGCCGTTTTCCCTGGAGCAGGCACTCGTTCTCCTCGCCTCCCCCCTGCACACTCTCCCACCATATATGTGCGAGCGCACTCGCTCAACAGATGACGAGGCTGTAATTCTTGATTTTTTTTACACGTCAGTTACAGTAGGTCAGCAGCGGGGCATAGACACGAGGGCTTTGTCAGCGTTCGGGCGGGACTTGTGCTCAATCGGTAAGGACGCGAGTTCTAGCCGCTCATGTGACGCTCTTCCGTTACAAGAGTGCGTTACATTACTCACACACATTCCGTGAGGAAACTATACGCAGGTGAATTCGAGACTCTACACTCTCAATCGCGTGCCACTTAGGTTCCGATTTTAACCAAAAACATTGTGGAAAAAACAAAGCAGGAACATCCTGGAAGTTCTAGCTGGAGAAGATTATCGCTTAATGGAACAGATAAGTGGAACGACAATCCACGTAGCACCTACGTGTTCCAGATTAAAAAGATGAAGCAAAGAGAACCGGCGTTCCACATATAATGCCCGATCCACATAAAAATTTTGACTGTTTCCGGAAAGAATATGCGGAACGTTAATTTAACTGGAGCCTACGCGTGGAACCAGATGAAGAGTGTGGCGGCAGATACAGATGCCCCAAACAAGCCACGTTTTAGGCTAACGAAACCTCAGTCCCCTCGTTGAAGATAATGAAGCTCGTTATCCGAAGCTTTATCTGGAATTGCAGGAAAACGCCTTTCCGTCTTCCAGAAATGTTACAACAGTCTGTGACAGCAAAACGATATCGCCCCATGCTTTCTGAAACCGCGTATCTCAAGCTGCAGATAGCCGCCTTTATTTTAGCCCCAACTATCGCCAACGGCGCTTGCTTTGCCCGAGTCTTGTACACGTTCCTCGAAAAAAAAAAATCCATTAAAAACATCATTATACTCTTTCTTCAAATGTATTAAATTAGATTACTCGATTACTCGATACGAAAAGTAATTGGCCGTTACTTGAAACAATAACCGTTGCTGCTCCGATTACTTCAGGTTTTTCAAGACGGCAGTTTTCTGCCGGTTTGAAAACGGGTCATTCGTACTGTCTATTATTTTCATTAACTGTCCCATGGAGCGAAGCCATCGTTGTCTGTAACCGTCTGTAGCAGCGAAACGGCAGTTAAATTCCCCATTCGGCCGAAAGTGCCGCAACGCAGATGCATCGTCACGGAAGCCGGCGGGGGCGCTCAAGGTCAAAGCGTCAAGGTCACTGGGAAATAAAACAGAAAGAAAAAAGCAGCAACGCAGATGCATCGTCACGGAAGCCGTGGAGCCGGCGGGGTTCGCCGCGCCTGCGCAGTGGGGGAGCGTGATGTCACCGCCGGACCGCTGTATGGAAAAGGAAGACGTGGCGCTCTGCTTGTAGGAATGCTTTCACATTCCTACTCGTAAGCGGTCTTAAGCTGTTTCATCTAAGAGTGGAGATACTTTGTTAGCGTATCTATAGTCCGTTGCAACCTAAGAACGAAGGGCGAGGGTAAGACGGGCTGGGGAGCAGGAAGCAGACGGAACGCTAAAAAGAGAAGGAGGTTTCCCCCTCTCTTCTCCAGCGTTCCGTCTGCTTCCTCCTCCCCGGCCCGTCTTACCCTCGCCCTTCGTTCTTAGGTTGCAACGGACTATAGTACTCCATCGTCGTCCAATCCGGGCAGGAGAGCAGTGAAATAAAATTTCTCGGGATACCCCGAGTTGAGATACAGTCTTTTGCAGAGTCCGCGCGCAGCAGCGGTGCTCATTTCGTGGCCATCGCTATGGAAGAGAAACATTTTTGCACACAGCGCCAAGGGTCAACATTGGTATTCATTATTTCTTCCTCGCCAACGCGCCATGAAACTCTGGAACGATCATTCCGAAGCTGTTATTTCTGTTTCGGATCCTAAACAGGGTGAACGACAGAGAGGTGGGCGACTACTGTTCGAATCGAATCTCTAGCTTTAACGCTGTTAAGAAAACCGGTTGCCGTAGTTTTCCCTTCCGCTCTAAAGGTTATGAATGACGCAGTGCTATTCAATTCGAACCAGTATTCGCACACCCCTACTAACAACCATTTGCGTAGAACCAAAGAAAAAGTCCCGTATTTTTAATTAACCGAATTTTCTAGGTTTTGTTTTGGAATGTTTGAGATGTCAACATATTTTCATGTCTACGTGCTTAAGTATACAAACTTCAGTAAAAAAAAAAAAGATGCATTTTGTTATTATATAAATTTTTGTACTGACATCAATACTGTAAAGGCCCGTTCACACTCTTGCAACCGGGTACGGCCGAGAGAGACGAGACTTGTTGAAACCCCTTAAAAATCTCTTAGGACGAGAGAACACACTGGCACGCTGGCGCCATCTATGCGGTGACCCTGGAACTGCATTTCACAAGAGCAAAGGTTTTGCGGGTTTTCCGAGGTCAAATGTGCGTAATACCTATGAGAACGGCTCGTTTATAACGTTGACAAAAGTTTTTCGAGCCAAGAAAAAAAAGGATAATGCGCGAGAGAAATAGAAAATATGCCGGACCGCCAAGTTTACATACACTGCTACCCAATAGAAGGCGCCAATGTGTCCTCTCATTGTAAGAGGTTTTAAGGAACCCAGTTTTAAGAGGTCGCAAGAGTGTGAACAGGCCTTAACGCTTTTATTTAATAATAATAATAATAATAATAATAATAATAATAATAATAATAATAATAATAATAATAATAATAATAATAATAATAACAACAATAACAATAACAATAATAATAATAATAATAATAATGATAAGGCTTTATTTCTTTGATGCCCCAGAACAACCAGCCGGTCAGAATATGGTGGCACATAAATCAAGATCAAAACACAGTCCAGGTTAATAATCACATCCGACGAGAATGCCAAAAAGATGCAACTCAAGCTCCCTTTTAAAAACAAAAATAAAAATCAGAAAATACGTCAACATGAGGAGACAGCGTGTCTGTTGTCCCAAGCTGTCCCCTGCTTGTCCCCGACGTGAGGTCCTCTTCCTCTTACCCTTTTAGGTAGAGTTGCCCTCGTAGCGAGCAGGGCGGTTCTTGTGTACTACAAACATGCGTGAATGAGTCTTGTGTCTGACACGGTACACCACGTCGTTATGACGGGCAACATGTGAATGGCCCTTGCCAGTTTCTTTGAAGTTTCGGTGAAAGTCCTCGTTTTCGTAGTGGGTCGTATACAGCCACACTCCGTCACCCGGTTCAAAAGCCTCTTGCGTGCGGTGCTCGCCATAGCGTGCCTTCATGCGATGGAAGCCGATAGAAAAGCGGCTCCTGAAGAAGTCATGGCTCTGTTCGAGGCGTAGTCTCGAGTCATTAATGCACAATTCCGGTTGAAAGGGACGGTCTGGCGGTCTTGAAAACGCGAGGTCGCATGGCATACGAATTTCCCGCCCAAAGAGAATCATAGCAAGCGTATACCCGGCGACTTCATCAACCGCTGTTCGGTAGGAACACAGAAATAAAGGACCGAAGTCGTCCCAGTCATCTTTGTGGCTCTTAACAAACATAGCCAAATGCTGCAGTGTGGTGCGATTAAAACGCTCCACGAGTCCCTTGGACTGAGGATGCAGTGCCGTCGTTCATGTCTTGGTTATGTTACATTGTTGACAAACATCTTGAGATGCTCAGGACTCAAAGTTCTGCCCTTGATCGGAACGCAGCGACAAGGGTGCGCCATATCGGGATATTCAGTGAGTCATCACAGCATCCGCCACAACAGAATCAGGAATGGCGATGGTCATATATGGTAGGTTACAAGTCAAGAAGGTAGCGGAAAATGCCCCTCAAAGGGAATTATATATCCCTCCGCCACCTCCGCATCCAATAACGTCCCATCATTTCCGTGACGTCGCGGCCAACGCGCGAGGAGTGTCTTGCCTTTCTGTACATATTTACTTTATCTTTCGACTTTGACTTGGCATTGTGCAAGCCACGAGAGGGAGATTGGAGTTTTCCCCCTCCGATGGAAACAAATGCGACTTTCGGGGATTAGGTCCCCCCTCCGATGGATACAAAGGCTGCTTTCAGGGGCTCGGCTCCCCCTTCGATGAATACAAAGGTCGCTTTCTTAAAAAGTGTGATCGGAGACAAGTTGGCATCACTCTGTAGCCAATACCTATCCACTGAAGCGGAACAAGGAGCGTTTCCAGTGAACTCTACTTTCGACTGCGGAGGGATTTGAAACCGACGCATCACGCTTGTGGGAGGAGCTTCTCCTACCTTCTTAACTTGTAACCGACTTATAGCCATTTCGAAAAAGTAGTCCACAATGACGAGAAGATACAGGTTTCCAGTTTTAGATCGCGGTAATGCACCTAGAACGTCGATGGCGATACGTTCAAAAGGTGCTCCACTGATGCACTCTTGCAATGGCGAGTACGATTTCTCGTGTAGGCCCTTACGAGAGGCGCACATGTCGCATTTTAACGTCATTATGACACCGCAACCAGTAGAAGCGCTCCCGTATCTTCCGAAGATTGCGACTGACGTCAAAATGGCCTTCTTCAGGACTGCTCTGAAGCTGTCTAAAATCTGGGCGCGGAACTCGGGTGGTACCACTATAGCTGCCACACGACTCGGTCACCAGTAGATGATTCCCAGCGTCGATACAGAAGTTCGTTGCGAAATTCCAACGTGTCAAAAGGGTATTCACTTGGGCTAGTTGGTGGTACATTTCAGGATTAAAAGCGCTAAAAAGGCGAGGACCAGTGAAAGAAGACACACACACGCGCTCTACTGTCCGTGTCTTCTTTTACTGGTCCCCGTCTTTTTAGAGCTTTTAATCCTGAAATCCAACGTGTACCACAGGGCAGAATAACTTAAGACGTCTGGAGAAAGGTCCGATGTATCGCTACGTGGTCGTTGGCGACCGCTTCGGTTCCATTGGACAGACCGGCCGACAACTAGGTCGTGCAAATGGGCTTCTTGGATCTCTTGAGATGACCAGATGTTGTTAAAGGTGGTTTACCTGGAGGAACGTATCTGCCGGGGCGGAATTACGGCGGACCATGCTCAAGCACTGTCGACAGGAGCCCTCACTACGTGGTCGTCTCGAGAGGGCGTCAGCGGTGCTGTGATGTGATCCGGCACGATGCTTGATTGAACTTGTACTGCTGAAGTTGTTAGCCAGCGAGCCACTTGTCCTTCAGGAGCCTCGAAACCAAGCAACCATGTCAAAGCCGCGTGATATGTACGAATGATGAATTTTCTGCCGCAAAAGTAGCGATTGAAGCGAGAGAGCGCCTTGACATCAAGAAGCTCTCGCGTCTTGTGGTGCAATAGTTAAAGGGGCACTGACAACCCAAAGGTCGTATTTTTTTTTATTGTCTAAAACGATGCAAGTTGTAGTCACAGACACGCAAAAAAAACCGCATCGCGAAAAAAAAACTTTCCGCGCGCGCGTGCGCCTTTTTATTTTTGGCGTTTAAATTTCCCGCGCTAACCTCCTCGCTTCTTTTGATCGATGACGTCAAAAATCAGGAAATTTAGAAGCTTTGTAGGTGACATTTCTATAACATTTAATAACGGCAATTGTAAAACATGTTTTTTAACGCAATTGCGAACGCACTACGGCCCCTCTTTTTGAAATACCAGAAATCAGAGTTCGGTGTGATGTTGCTTCCTAGATTTGTACCCTCCCTCGGAAAACTTGGCGGCGTTCGTCGGCGAGCAACACGGCGAGCCGGGAAAGAAACCGGTTCTTCCCCGCGCCGGCGTGATATGACCTTCTTCTCGCTTGGGGTTGCCGTGACAACGGCGGAGGTCTGAAAAAAAAATCGAGTCGCAGGAGGCCGCAAAATTTGTCTCACTGTACTGGCGCGGACCGCGCGGGAACTTCAAATTCGGCATTTGGAAATTGATTTTTTAATTCACAAATACTGAATTTTCAAGTTTCGAATTTTGAGGGTAATGTCCCGGCATCGTTTTCAATCGTTCCGGATAATAAAAAAAAATATGATTTTGATGTGTCAGTGCCCCTTTAAGCTCTGGTCTCGTAAAGTACCCGACGTCTCGCTCGTGGCAATCTTCTTGTTGGGATAGAATGCCACCGGTCGCAATGTTGCTCGCATCTGTATCAAAAATAAATAAGGCGTCATCTCTTGTGTAAGCCATGAGTGCGGGGGCGATGTTAATTCTGCTTGAGTGCCATGAAGGATTCTTGAAATTCGGTGGACCAGCTGAACACCATGGATTTCTCAGCCAGAGCAAGCGGTTTGGCGACTCGCGAAAAACCAGGGACAAGTCGCCGGTAGTAAGTCGCCAAGACAAGGAACCTCAGAACGTCCGCACCTGATGTCGGGGTGGGCCAGTCGGTTATTACAGGTAACTTCGTTGGGTGAGGAGCACGACGTGGAAGAAATACATTTATGTGATGACTCTCTGTCGGGCGAGGCGACCACATTATGTTCAACGCACCGAGCCCGCTTCACTCGCACAGGGATAGATGGCACCCAAGTATAGAGGGCCTTGAGAATGCTTGTATAGAGGGCTTGTGAAGGAAATTATGCATTCGTTACTCGGTCCCTGTGTACTGTGCGGTGAAATGATGGATTTGTGTTGGCGCATTGGCACTGATTGCCTTTTCCACCGTGAGGTTGCTGTTTTTTAAACCAGAACATTCCGGTGATGACTCAACGTGACAAAAATACTCGTAAAATACAAAACTTCCCAACAAAATCTACTGGACTTTCAATAATTTAGAGTAATTTAAAATAGTTCCGTTAAACAGCTGGGTCGTGCTCGCATGTTTTGTCCGACAGCATGTTTGGTAACAGCTCCGTAAATTGTTTACATACATTGCGTGGCTTTATAGGAGGTCGGGGAATATTTTTCCACCCTGCTCCTCTCTTCTTATGGAAAACATAAATTCTAATAATGTTACATAGTGGGGCCCTAATAATTCTTTACATGCGCAGAAAGGTATCACTGAGCGAAGCCGGTGAAGCCGGCGAAAACGGCAACTAAATTGCCATCGGCTGGGCGTTGTCTGTAGCAGCGAAACGGCACCTAAATTCCCATTGGCTGCGAAACATTTCTCAGTGAGGTTCCTGGCTTTGAAACGCCACGGCGGCTCCACGGTTCCGGCTGACTAAAGCTGTGCCTAGTGCGTGCGTCATGTTTTCGCATTCCCACACCTAAGCAGTCTTAAGTGTCTCTGCTGAATTATTTTTTTTTTACGTGTCTGCAACTTTACCACAATTTAGGAGACATTTAGGATTTTTATTATCGACTATTTCAACCTCCGACTTCAAGAGACGAGGAAGTGTCCGAGAGATGGTAGAACACGAAGAACTGGAACAGTTGCCATCGTGGCGACTCGACACGTAGTTCAATCTGGATCTTTTCACTCGCTGACTTTATTTTATCGATGAATTATCCGGCAAAAGATTTCGTTAAAATTCGCAAAAGTAACGTTGACATAACTACACGTTACAGCCCTAGAAATGTAACGGGAATGCGTTCCAAGATTGAGAAGGAACAAGTTTTCGTTCCTGTTTTGTAGGAACAACACTGCCGCCCATTAAACAGACCTCTCTCGTCAATTCCACATTGCATCGCGCGGTGCGGGACTGTGGGGACGTTCCGATGTAAGCTCGAGCGGGGTGCGTTCCGTACTTCCCAGAAGCGGCTCTCTGCGAGTTCAGAATACAAACAGAGAGAGCGAACGCATCACGAAGCCGATCCTGTTTTGTGATCGTCCTTCTTTCTTCGTGTTCCGAGATCGCAAATCCGCTCCTATTTATGCCCTCCACGAGCCGTACGTCGAATTGCCGTAGCGCGTCAAAGAGACGATGGGAGGCGCTGCGTATTTTCGGAATGGTCCACTGCAAACGCACTCCATGGTTTGAGCTATAGAACGAACGCTAGAGGTTCAACCGTCGTCTACGGGACTTCCGGCTCCAAATTGAAACAGATAGCAACCAATTCCTATAGGGAGAACGGGCGTGCATTTTTCTTCTTCGACGGAGAATAACCGGAATCTCCCTTGTTACTTGGGGCGTAGCGAATAGTAGTTAACTTTAATAACATTATAATAGTGCAACTGCTTTGGTTACGGTATTTTTCCGATCAGTGAGCGATGTTTATCTTCCCAGTATTCCGGACCTAATCCTACGTTCCACGGCAAGTGTGTAAAGACAAGTGACGAATCTAAGCGAAAGTTAAAGTTGAAAAAGAAAACAAAAAACGTAGGGCTTGTTTAAGGAGCGCCACCATCCCGATGACGCACGCTAATACTGATAACCTTCGAGATTAATCTATGTCTCTAAAACGACCCCAATTTACGAGCGGTTTAAAACGCGTAAAACGGTAAAAGTACGCGAACTGTAAAAAGATGTTACTCTCTTTAATATTGTGCTGATCTTATCGGGCCATGGAGTTTCCTGGTTTTCTCTCATTTTGCTAAATATTTGAGCATGCAGATAGGGTGTTTTGAGCTGTAGAACAAACTTACCTTTGCACCTACACATGGACAGTAAGAATAAAACGGATGTTATTCATTGGAAATCGCACCCACTGCTTGGCCTTAACTTCACTTTGATCGTGCATATGAATAGGTACGTGCTGATACAGTGCTAGTGCGTAGTTCGTGCCGTCTCTTGATTGCCGAGATGCCCTTCGTTGCTTTGGCACGTAAACACCCTTGCAGAGAAGCGCCGATGCCGTGTTCGCGCTAACAGTGTCGGACAGCGTACATAAATGCATGTATAAAGCCATTTTTGCACGGTGTTTAAAACCACTAAAAAAAAAAAAAAGAGAACTGTAACTGATTAATGTTTTTAGCTACACGACTGAGAAATGTTTCGAGCTATCTATTACAAAAAAATGCTTCATAATATTTGAATTATTAATGAAACGCAGGACGAAAAGGCACCCACCTTTAGATCACGGTTGCCGTCTACTTCAATTTGAAACTTCACACTAGCGCCAGCCTGAACCTCTAGCATACGTAATAAAAACTCCATGGTTTGAGCTGCTTCCTCTTAAAGGGGTGCGGAAACGAAATGTTTGCACTTATTTCTTTGTTTAGATGTGGGCTGTGTTGCGCCGGCAAAACAGAAACAGTAGTCTATGCTAGTATGTCTGGGCTGCCTGCAGAAAGGTCAAGAAAACTTATTTTAAAACTCATTAACAGATTTCAATATTGCGTCTGGGGGCAGTCTGTGAAGCGCCGTTGAAATGCCGCCACGTCGTAAGTTCCTAGGAAGCAGCTCCAGTTGGCGGCACCATGGCTCGCTCGTGGAGTTACTGTGTCCTGCATGTGAGTTGGCGGAGAACGCTAACGAGTTTACTACGTTGTACTTGTTAAAGCCTCCACGGTGCTTCCGCAACCTGCATCCCACACCCTCAATATCGCCGTTTTTCGCAGACCAAAGGTAGCGTAGGAGCTTGGTCTGAGGATGCGGGGACCTTTGCCAGGCCAATCATAGAAATAACGTAATCAACAACTAATACTTTTTAGGAAAACGGATCTGTGCCCAGACATCGTTTCTCAAAATTAATGCTCTTCTCCTAATCGCAAGTTGGAATAGCGCACCAAAATTTGTACGCGTGCAAAGAAATGCAGCGCCGTCGGCACGCGACAATGCAAAACGTGGTTTGGGCCTAATGTATGCGCACTGATGACGAAGCTATATTTTGTTTAAGCAAAGCTTTGGGGTACTCTGTTCTAAAATTTCCCTTAATATCACTACTTAAGTTATTTACTATCAAACATGACCACACCGGCGGCGCACGTAAAGGCGAATGACTACCTAGCCCACCATAACCTACGACTTTTTGTGTCTAAAGATTTTTTTTTTTTTTTTTACGGAAAAGTATATTTGGATTTGTTTACGCTATAAATTGGGCGATGACACGTGAAAATATAAAATGAATTAAAAATGGCGACAATTTACCCACTGTTAAATTTGAACTGGAATCACCCAGCACCATGGTGTTGAGTGATTTCAGCCTTCCGCCGTGTAGTGTAAACATCTCCTTATGTCCAATGGCGTTCAAAACAGCGAAGGCACCGCTTTAATTGCGGACATACGAGTCAAGCTTTAATTGCGGACATACAAACAATATACTACACTCTCTATTTATATTTTATAATGAACCACTAGTGGTATACCTTACTACTACTAACAATGATGGAAATTAAAAATGCGGTTTTGACAAAAATCGATCTTGAATTCGTAATATTTTGGAAACACTGGTTAATTCAAATAAATGTGGTTCATCTCTGTCCTCACACTTATCACCTTAACAGTAAGCCTCTCGCATTAGTGTCAAGTTACAAATACTTTGGTGTTCATATAACGTCTAACCTTTCTTGGAAACTTCATGTTGAACACGTGATTAACAATGCTAATCGTATGTTAGGATAACTTAAAAGAAATTTCTTTCTCACTCCGTTCTCCCTCAGACTAACCATGTACAAAACTCTAATACGCCCAAAATTAGAATATGCTGCCGCTGTGTGGGACCCCCTCACACTCTTCATTCATTTCCCTTATTGAATCTGACCAAAACCGTCCAGCCCATTTTATCATGTCGAACTATCACCGCCCTGCCAGCGTTTCTACCATGAAAACCTCTTTAGGCCTGCCATCACTAATAGGGTGATCACCTTCCTGCCGGCGAGATGCGGGACACCCTGACCGGAAAGGGGGGGGGGGGAGGGGGGAGAGGGAGGAGGAAGTAAGAGGAGGGCGGTATTTTCACGACTCAAGAAAAAAATATTACAGGAAATTCACCAACACGCACACCCCGAAATCCTGTGCTGTACGAAAGCATATACACCTGAAAATTGTGTGCGGCAATCAATCTAAAATAATTTTGACTAACAGTGATATTTTTTGTTTAATTGTAATTGTAAATATTTCATGAAAAGTGTGTAAGTGAAAAACATAAAAAATTACTGTACCAGACCCCAATGCATAAAAAGGAAATAAGAAACAGTAAATATTTTTCGGCTTATTGCTTTCTGTCGATATCGATAGTTACTCTTATACTAACATGCTCCTACACAAAATTAGAACCTTATGTTTTTGTTTTTTCGACCGTCGTAAGTTGCAGGTTTTTGCCTTGTGTGGCCACCTTCACTAAAGAAAAGCTTTCCACAAAAAACCTTTCGCGTGATACGTTATGATTTGCAAATATTTACAAAGTTTATTCTTTGAACTTTTGGCGAGCAGTTTTCGCTTGCAATATTTTGCCATAAAGGGGAGAAGCACAACGGCGCATGCACGCCTTTCACCTGCAAAAGCGACGGTCGCTTCCCGCAGTGCGTGGATAGAAATAACATACCATCGAGATCCATACGCTTATCAGCTACCTCCGCGCTTTCCCGTGGCCTGTCGTTCGGAAGCGCCATAATTTGCGACGTGAATGTTACGACAATGTGAAATGCGGGACATTTTGAAGATTTTGGAATTTCTTGCGGGACGCGAGCCCTCAATACGGGACAGTCCCGCGAGTCGCGGGACGGGTGGTCACCCTAATCACTAACTCACCACCGTAACATCTTTCGTTCGTGTCTTTTCCATAAAATATTTCATCAAAATGCCGACCTTCGTCGTAAACTAATTATCCCACCATTCTACATCTCTGCTCGCATTGATCATAGTCATAAAGTCGGTATGCCAAATTTTAAAACTTCGTTGTTTCAATATTCTTTTATTCGCCAAACATCATTGGATTGGAACCACCTTTCCGCCTCAATAGCTAACATTACTGATATTGTTTTGTTTAAGAGGGTTCTACTAACATGTGCACATTGTAATTATTATTTTGATGTCCACTCCCCTCTTCAATGTATTACCTTGAGGATATTTGAAATAAATAAATAAATATATAAATGTTTTCTTTTACGTAGAATATTGAATTTATAATGAATGAAAATAAGCAAGTTTAGGGGTTTCTTATATCAAGTTCATTCAAACATCTTAAATAGGTAACGTGTAAAAAAAAACGCCAAACTTTGCCAAAAATGATCAGAAAGACAAAGTTCGACATAAAAAAAAGATTCCAAAGTATAAAATTTTCCTTTATTTCAATAGGCACAACGAAAACTATTTTGCAATTGTCACCAAAGAGTCCTAGTGCAATAGTTTGATAAGTGACAAAATAGCGATTGGTCAAACGTGCCATCTCCGAATATAGGAGGGATGCAAGAGATTACACAGTACAAGTATAATTGTAAGCAGTGATAGAGTGCAGGCGAGCTGGTAACTAATCGACATCTTGGAAACCCTGAGATGGGGACCGATGAAAAAACGGACGAACACAACAAACGGACGAACACAAAAACGGACGAACACAACAGTATAACACAGAACAAGAGCAGTCCACAAACAATAAATGTGCAAAATCTGAACAGTAACGTGGTTTTGGTGATTTGATCAAAAGGAAAGCATAAAGGAAGCTCAACGAATCAATCAGGCATGTTCCAGTCGTGAATGATTAAAAGAAAAATTAGCATTTTAGTACGTTAGTGGGAGTATAAACCCTGCGGACATGTTTTCGAGAAATATGAATTGAGAGGGATTACTGACATTTATCTAGTCCGTCGTTATCGTAATAATTTCCAATGATGCACCTAATCAGGTGTAAGGATGCAAGTAAATAATGCGCAAAGATGCACCTAAGAATGTGTAAGGATGAACGTAATCAGTGCGGAAGGAAGCACGTAATCACGTTAAACGATGTACACACAAGATTTATCACTCCAACCGAGCACTTCGAACCTCATTATTTTCAGAACCATCATACATATCGCCGCGCACCATCATCCACTAAAAGTAGGAATCCCCTACTGCATCACCTCCACCTTTTATGCCTCCTTCCTACCCCTGACCTCCGTCGACTGGAATCGCCTTCCCGCATCCGTAGACTCCACTTACTGACGCTGCTGATTTTAAAACCGCCATCACTGATGTTCTTAAAAATGTTCCATAGCGATTCTGTACCCCGTGTTTTATTTTGATTGTTCACTTTATATTGATGTATAATTCCACTCCTCTCTGTAATGCCTTCGGGCCCTGAGAGTATAATAAATGAAATGAGATAAGGATCCACCTAGTACTATATATATATATATATATATATATATATATATATATACGTAAACAACGCGAAAGGATAATGTGATCATGTGTGAGGATGCCCTAATAATGTGTAGGATGCACCTACTACTATATATTATGTGTACGTAAACAGCGCGAAAGCATACATGTAATCATGTGTACGTATGCACGTAGTCATGTGTAAGGATGCACCTAATAATGTGTAAAAATACGTAGCGAGGAAATATTCGAAAATATGCAGATAAGTGAACCGCACCGACCGAAAAGAAACAAAGGCCGAGAAGTCGTCGAAAGAGAACGTCTTTGGCAGCGTCGTGATTCGAACTCCGGGTCTCCCGATTTCCGGCGTCTTTCGGCGTCTTCGTAACCTTCGTTCCATTCGACGAGCATTCGGTTCATTTATCCGCATATTTTCGAATATTAGCTCTCCGGAGACCCTGTAAGATGATAAGTGCACCATGATATCACGTGCACGCAGGTACACACATGAGCGTGCACACACGCGCACACACGAGGGGTTAAAAAAGAAAGGGGACAGGACGTTATGCCCGAGTGAAACAGGACTCCGGACCGGGATTCGATACGTCCGAGTCCAGAACGGTCCTCGCGAGCCGACGGGGTTCATTAGCCGATCCATTCCAGGACGAAACGGGACACCCGGCCACCCGTCAAGCCGAAGCAATCCATTCGCAACACCCCCCTCTCTGAGGAACTACAAGCACGCGGTGAGTAAAACAGTCGGTAAAACAAAGCGCAAGGCCTCCCGAGCGGAGAGAGGGTACTACAGGTCCGGAGACGAAGCGGACGAAGGGGCAAAGCCCGGGATGCCGGCTGCGGCGCCAACTCTGACGTCGAAATGACGTTACAAAGGAAAGGAAGAGGGGGCAAAACCCTGGGTTTCCGTCCAGAGGACCGCCGTTCCAATGCCCCGGTTTTAGAACCCGGGGATGCCCGAAATACGTGGTCGAGGGCAAACTACCTCTCTCTCTCTCTCTCTCTCTTAACTCCCCCCTTCCCCCCAAAGAAAAAAAAAAGAAGACAAAAGGTTGAATGGAGAGGAGGACATGCCTAAGAGAGAGAAAGAGAGGAACGAGAGACCCCGATAGCGATATGTGGATAGGTCTGATTCGAGTGACCGTGTGGAGAAGAAAATTGAGGCAAGGGAGAAACATAGGAATAATAATATAGGTAAGTAAAAAAAAAAAAAAAAAAAACATAAAAAACAAGTGGAAAGGAGGAGACACATCAAAAAGGGGGACAGATAGGGGCTGCGATAAGACGCGGAGAAAAGGTCGGATCCCACTGTCCACACGGAAAGCACACACACAAAAAATGTATATATATAATAATAAATAAATACTCTCGATATCAATGCGCCGAGCTCTGGTTGGAATGATTCGCACTCGTCGAAAGCGTTCGAATGCGAGAGGCAAACGCCGGACGCCGGCGTTCCGCGGCTCAAAGCGTTCGAAGAGTGCAGTGGAGACAAAGGCAGCTAGCTTCAGGTCTACCCACTAATCCTTCCAACCAGAGCTCGGCGTTCTGACTTCCCTCGCGCTCTGGTTTCCTCCTCTCTCTCAGTTTCTCATCGCATACCCGGGCGAAGAGGATAAGAGACCTGAGAGAAAGTGAGAGGTACGGGCTTCGATGGCGGTGTGTAAAAATAATAAAATAAAAACGTTAACGTGAAAAAAAAAAAAAGTAACGGAAGAAGTTGCTTTTGGATGACCAAGTAGGGCGAGTAGATGGTATAGAGTTAGAAACTGGGGACGACCGTGAAGAGAAGACGTTGCTGGTGGGAGGGAAGGTAAGCGTGAATGTAAATTTAGTAACCGAGTACGGCCGCTTGGAGAGGATGCGGGGAGGGTAAGAGGGGGACGGACTTAGCTTTGGCTGCTCACATGGTCGGCATTAGGAATGTCGCGAACCTGGTCGAACTTCCAGGTTCGACGGGTTCGGCGAAACTTCAAACATTTTAGAAAAATCCACTAAGTTGGCGTGTCGAAACAATGTTATCCGACTTCCGCATAAAATATTTCCCATTTGGAGAAAGCATAATTTAGACGCTAAAATTTAGAGAATATCAATGAGGAATGTTTGCGCAAGATAAAACATAAAAGCTTGTAATGATTTTGTAAGCTCATAATGGAGCCAATATACCCCATAAATATTCCACGAGTTAAGCGGAACTCTTTTTTGAAAAAAAAAAAAAGTTCCGCTATCCAGTGGGAACCGTGTTCCACATACTTCGCAGTTTAATAGAGAGTAGTGTTTTAGATATAATAATACTTGACAATAATTATATCTATACATCTAGAGGAAAGCACTCTCTGAATGTTTTAAGCGGGACGGGAAGAGTGGAACGGCATCTAAAAGAAACGACAATTCAAGTAGCACATTTGTGTTTCAGATAAAAAAAAAAAAAACGAAAAAAAGCTTGTTTTGCACACATTCTCCCCGATCCACATAAAAATTTGACCTGTTCCAGAAAGAATATGCGCAACGTTAAGTGGAACCAGATTAAAGCCGAAGTTGCACTGTTCATCGAAGCACACGCTTTTGGCTACGGACACGACGAGAGACTTCTCCGCGGACACGCCTCAGGGATGTTCGAAGTTTCGAACCGCTGACAGTCTTTGTATGAGGACCGTCATACAAGAAAGAAACCCGGCGCAGACACTGCCCACAGACAGTATTTTGTATCGTATTTTAGTAGCGCGACCGCAGCCTAAAGGCTGGTTCAGACATCTGCGTTCAGACTGCTTGCGTCGAGCTGTTGCTATGGCGACTCTTACGACGAGCCAATGGAGAGGCCGTTTGCCGCACGACGCAACGCAGCGCAACGCGGTCGACGCAAATGTGTGAACGACAAAAGAAAAAGGCCGCGTGGAGAGGGTGCTCCGGCGGAAGAAGGGAGGGGGAAGAGAGGGTTCGGACCTCCGAAATCCGCGTGTCGCCCGGTAGCGTGGTCAGAGAGCGGGCTAAGTTTAGAGGCGAGTTCTTAGCGGGGCAGGGTCGACGCCCGCTGCCCGCCCTGTTCGGAGCGGAGGAGGGGTCGGTCGCCGGTGATGGATTGATTGGGTCGGAGGAGGGGGGATCCCCTTCTTTCGGCGGACGGCAGGCCGCGGACCGGGGATCCTTAACCCCCGATCGGCCTTCGGCTGTTCGGGGCATATCGGTAACGGGGCAGGCCCACAGACGGGCTCCTTCTACGGAGGGACACCTCGGTCACGAGGCGCCCGACCGGTTCGTCGTGGACTCCCGGCAGAGACCACAAGGCCCAACACTTCACAAAGAAAAAACTTACACTAGCTTGGTCGTGCTGACAAAACCGGAGAGCACATAATGTACTGGCGATAGAGCTTAAGACATTGCAGCCGCTCTCGCCTTGCCGGATTCCTTGCAAGCTACATAGGTCCTCGGACAGTATTCGACGCTCTCTTTCGTTATTCGTGCACCCTATGACTGAGCAATGGTGTCCCGATGACCGGGGGACTGTCGCCATCGAAGCCCGTGGCTCTAATTAAGTTGGAGAGTTTAAAACAGAGAAGAAAGCGCGAACCAAGTTCCGGCACTGCAGACACCCAACACCGGCGAAGCTTCTCATCCGGGACTTTCACTCTTTTTAACGACCCAGCGAGAGGGAAAGCGCCGGTAGTCCTTCCCTTTTTTTCTCTCGCCCTCTTTCAGTAAAACGCTCTATTTTAGGGAACAATTTTTTCAATCTGTTTGGAAGATACTAAAGAGTAGTTTCCATGTGCGAAGAACGTAATAGGGAGTTTTCGTAGACCGTTTTGCCACGCTCTCCGAAACGAGAAGGCCACAAATGCCTGTACGCGGCGCTAGCCCTGCCTGCAGAGTCCCAAATTTCATAGCAGGTTGTGGAAAACGTTGCGGGACAGCGGAAACGATCTACGAAAACTCCCTATTGTTTACTGATGCTGCCCGGTAAAGTTAGAGGGGGAATCGACGTCATTTCACCGCGCATCGTACGTTTCGCAGTAGAGAATTTTGGTGAGTCGTTTTTCGAGCAGACGGTAGCGATATTATGATTGGTGCAGCTGCTCCGTTCCGTGAAACCGTATGTAAAATTTAACGTTTTAGTGAATCGTAGAATTGACGCAACCGTGTAAACGATGACGATGGTTGCGTTAGACCGGAAGCGCCATCTTGTAGTAAACACGTGAAACGTTATGCAGCGTCCGTGGCTCGCGCGTTTCACGGCGTACTGATGTAAACAAAACGGCCTAGGTAACCGGTCGGAATTTTAAAACTCTCGAAGCTAGCAAAAGGTGTTTGAACGACTAGAAAGGTAGGTAATGTGTTTCTCTTGAACTTGGAACGATCGCTCACGTCGAGTGCTTTCAACCAAAATATTTCGTCTGCTCGCGGTCGCCACGGCGGCCAGTCCGCCCCGGATCACGAAACTTTAATCACTACGCATTCAGGATCGTTTGCCATTGCCATCAGTCTTCGAAATTGTTTGGTTCCACCTCTCATACAAATTAGGGTGGTAATGCGGGCCAGTTGGCTACGTTCATTTCATGTTTGTAAACAGAAAAAGAGTCTATAGCCGAACCTTAACGATTTGTGGAGCTCAGCGAGTGCCCCGCGCTTTGCCAACCCCAGCGAGTGGCTATGATAAACATGGACGGCACACAATCGGCTCCACGTCACGTAACATAATCTAACCGTAAAAAAAATTGTTGTATATATAGTGCAAAGTAAGGTGCGCGGACACAACAGCCGCAAGATGATAAAAAAAAAAAAATAAAACCTAATAGCGAAAAAAGTTGTATTTAAAGTTTACAAGAACAATCAAGGCTAGACACAAGAACTCTATATATATATTATTTTTTTTTTCTCGATTGCTATTGCGTGAGGAAACAAAAGAACTTATGCGTCTCTAATAGGTTACGAATGTCAAGCAATACTTCTAAGCGGTATTTCCTGTACAAAAAAATGTTGCACCGGCCCTTTACGTGGCAGCTCGTTCTTAGCATGCCCCGTGAGGAACAATTGGCGGCCAAATATGGCGACGGATCGATATCGCTTAGCACGCTTCGTCAGCGTACGCCGACCCGCGCAAGTTGTTCAACTCTGGTTCCACGTAAACGTCAGAAAACGGCAGCTCCAAGAAAAAGAAAGTGGCGAAAGGACCACAGGCGTGCGAGGAGTGCATGTTTACAAGAAGTACTTCAAAGGCTTCTTGAACACGATGCGAGAAGAGAGCGGCTACCCCAATGCTCCTAGAAAAATGAAAGACAGTCCATTCAGGCTACTTTTTATACGTTAACGTGAATAGAGAGAGAAAGCACCGTTCGCATGCTAACCTAAACACGTATAGGGACATTGCCGTTTTGACTGAAGCCTCGCTTTTCTTTGCGCGAAAAAGCACCGGTTTTGCAACGGGCCGCGGGTTGAAATCTCGAAAGACCGCACGATAGAAATTTCTAAACAAGAAAATGCATACGTATAAAAATGTTGCGGCGATATTTATATGACCCAGGTCAGACTTCCTTCAAAGTCTAACGGTTAAAAAAAAAAAAAAAAGTCACACTAGCCTCATTATGCTGACGAAGACCGGTGCGCGCAGAATGTGATGTAAATGGATACATGCTAAACGAGTGTGTGACGTCATGAGGTCACGTGACTGTGACATCATGGGGCGCCATGATGTCACCTGATAGTACCACGTCACCTAGTCAAGCGACGTCACTTGACTGACGTCAGACGACATCATCAATTCACGCCCCAATCACACGACCTCATGACGTCACGCGGCGTCATCGTGTTATCACAGTCCTTCGTGACGGTTTTGTCGTAAAATTCGGCCAATTAAACGTAAGAGAAAAGAAATGCAAGGCTAACTTTACAACCGTCCTTTGGGTTCACCTAAAGTCACTGTATCTGGGAAAGTCGCGGGAAAAACAACGACGCCACAACCCGAGCACTCAATGGCAAAGAACACGAAAAATTCGAGGAACACTCGGCTTGGTGTAGCACATCGGAACAGCATCAAATATTTTGGTGGAACACAGAGCTTGGTAGTGCTCAGGCATGTGCATACCGTTTAATCGACAATGAAGAGCTAAATAGACTATCTCGGGGAGCGGCAGTCCACTAAAAGTCGTATCACTCTGGTTGGCAGCCTGTGCGACAGGGTACAGATGAACTGCGGGGAACAGCTGCTCACAAAAAAGAAACGATATACAAAAAAAAAAAAAAAAAAAAACCATGCCGGACGCGCCGTAACAACTCGCATCTGCGGAAAAGAAGCAACCATGCCAGGTACGTAAACACTTTTGGTGGAGTTGAGTTTTCGTGTAGTTTCTATTGAACCTTACTTCGTTTGCGCAAGCTCCGAACGCAGACAGTCGCCCGACGGTGATCGATCGGTAACGCCAGCCTAATACGTTTGCTACCTTTTTGGCACTAAGTGTTGCACTTCTAAATTTCATTATAAAGTGTTTTCACGTTTTGTTTGAAAATAAAATGAAGACTGCTTTCGAAAGAACTTGTTTTATTTCAAGTAATGCATATCAAAAATCGCTGCTTCTTTTTTTAGAGAGATTGTTTCGGGGTACAGCGACGCATAAACCGCCCTCAAAGGTTTCCTTATCGCACAAAAAGTAGGATTAGGAGGTGAAAATTAGAGCTCTCCATTTTGTGACCGCCTTCCCTTGTCTCGAGTGTACTCGTGTGTCCCCATAAATGTGGCGACCCTTTTGAGACTGCCGTGCGCTCATGAACATAGCGCGACACTGTTAGCGCGAACAAGCAATCGCCGGTGTTCCCTATCTGTCTCATCGAAGCGAAAGGCTGCCATCATATACCACTGTGGCGTAAAGTTCTCAGTTGGGGAACTAACCTAACCGATGAAACTTTATGCATGCCAATGCCATTCCGAAGAAAAATGGAACAAAGCGTCGATCATGTGTTCGCGCAAATGCAGAATGCATTTGCGCGAACAAATTAACGAAATTATATATATATATATGTATATATATCTAAATACAAGGCAGAAAAACGCACTTGAGACGGTTGTTTGGAGTTTTTAAAACTATTATTCGTAGAGTTCGTCATGTTTTAAAAACTCCAAACTACCGTCTCAAGTGCGTTTTTCTGCCGTTTATAATTTTCGGCATCCTGCGCTACGTTCTCTCTCTCTCTCTCTCTCTATATATATATATATATATATATATAGAGAGAGAGAGAGAGAGAGAGAGAAAGAGAGTTAGTGTTGTTTTTAACTTTTTTTTAACGTAAAAATAAATTACGCATTGCCGAATGCTGAATCCCTGCCCGAATGTAGCACTAGCAGTCCGAATGAGCTGTCAACGTTTCAGAACTAACCATTATATCTTATTCAAAAGTTATATAGGCAATTTTCGGAAGTTTTTAAGAGAAATGGCAGTCGAGGAAGCCCGCGAAATCTACCGGGAACGGCGCCCCGTTTTCCCATTCAAACTTTAAAAAAAAAAAAACAACCTTCTATTAAAAAAAAAAAATACAAGCTTTAAAACTTTTGACACCTCGTTCGGACCACTTTTGGACGGAGACTAAGCGCTGGGCGATGCGTAGTTTATTTTTGCGATGAAAAATACTCGATTTCTTTCGGGGACACGCTTTAGTGTAGCTCAGTGGAAAGGCAGTCCGTTCCAGCATAACTTTCAGCATTAGGAGCGAAAGGCCATGACACCTGTGAGAGAGGAAAGCAAAGCACCTGACTGCTCTCCAGGAAAGGATACATAGTCAGAAAGAAGGCTGTCACGTGCTTGTACCGAGGATGGCTGAACAAGCAGCTCCTTTTTCCTCAAGCCTCATCTGTTTATTTATACTGTCAACCCGTGAGGGTTTCACAAAAATAAAAATCACAAAGTAAAAAAAAAAAAAGAAGCACGTTAATGGAATTATAAGACAAACTAAACAGTCGCCTAATAAGAAACACCAACATCGTTCCATGTTCAGTCATCCTGTGGCCGATCGTGGGGAGGTAGCCATTTTTAAAACATAATTGGTTTCGGACTGGCGAAATCGCTTTACAATTGGTGCATTAAAACCTAAACAAGCTAGAAAAGTTCCAGAGTATGATCGGAGCGGCAAACGAATATTTTACCCCAATAAATGACGCAAATTTGCTCTTTATACGTCAAGTATGGTGCTATGACGGGCTATTTGGTCATCGGCAGTTGCGGCCGAAAGTGGACACGATGAGATATCTCGTCATCGGCAGTAAAGAGATTCCAAGTTCCTATTTAACAAACACTGGAGCGACTATTCTCCTACCAAGCTTTGCCAACAGGCCGAGCTGCCTACCCTCGAGTACGGAACAAGTTTTGAACGAACGAGATTTATTTTCTCGATGACTAATGATTACGTAAACATAGATAAAGACCATTATCTCCCAATTCTTACAGACGAAACTTCGAGACATTGGCATAGATTATATATAAGAGAATATTCAGTAAGATACGATTGCTTCCAAATCTAATATAGTTCTCTTTTTTTTTTTGTTTTCTCCTAGAGCCACCAGAGAATACAACAGACTGCAGAATGACACTGTGACTTCAACATCTTCTATGGCCTTTCTTATGAAAATTGAAAGCGTTTTAATTTATGCGATTAATTAAACACTACCGCGTTTAATCACCACGTGCCGGTACGCGTTCTCTTTTAAATGGATACTTCAACGAAATTTGAAATATTCCCGTCGTGCTAAAAAATAGGTTGAATATGATCCACAATATCCGTAAATGACACTCGCACGTTTGTATTTTGATCCTGGTGGCTGTATTTTTCGTTATAAACGGCCCACTCTGGCAAGCGCTCGGAGAAGGCCCAGCTTAGAGCACGTGACATCCAACGCAATCGTGACGTAGGTCGTCTCAAGACGAGCAAAGCTACGGCGAGGCTGACGTCGAGAGGATGGCCTAGTCATTCCAGCCACCGAAGCGGCTGCTTTTGTACGAATTTTGAGTGACGGGTTAATCTTCTATAATCTTGTAGGGGGACAATAGCGACTTCTGCGACACACAAAAGGGATTCTCGGGAAGAGGGGAGTTCCTCCTTCCCCCCTTCTCTCGTCGTGGCCGGAGACGAGACAACCTCCGTCACTAGCTGTCAAGGTTCCTAGACGAGCATTACAAACGAGGCGTTAGCGACATCCACCAGGTGCTCTTTGCTAATCGTTTAATTCGTTTTAAAATTCCTTTTCGAGACTTTTTTAACAAGATATTGGTATGTTCCATGTGATACTGCTCTTTTGAACACATATAGACCAAAAAATGAGCGCCGAAATTTCGTTGTAGTATCCCTTTAAACGAGAGACGACTGTACGGCTATATTTTTCGTGTCTTTGCGTGACGTGTATGTATGAATGTGCTTTCATGATGGATCTCCTTTTTTTATAATTCTATCTTTAACCTTAGTAACAGCCCTGTGACGAGGCTAGCAGTATCAATAAATAAATAAAAACCGGCACCGTCAAAGTCGAGCGTTTGACAGTACTAGTATGTGCATGAGAATACTGCTAGGAATCGAATATCGGAGCCCCATCCATAGTTTCAACGCTGCAAGGACAGCCGGTATGTATGCATATGCGGTGGGTCTCCCAATCCCTGCGAAGGTTACGAATGACGCAACGCTCTTTGATTCGAACCATCGTTCGCACACCCCTAATTATTATTCATATTTGCGTCGGTGAAAGCGGAATTAATGGTACTATACTCGAAGACAACTTTCCTTCGCATTTCCGAGGAGAGGAGGAGAGAGCGCTAGGGCAGCTTCGGAGGTACCGTTCCGATACCCTCCTCCGATGACGATACCAGATAACCCTACGACGGATGCGCGCAAGGGCGTGGGGCGGAATAACGCCGTCGGAACGGTCTACGAAAACTCCCTACGAACTCCGTTTCACCTTGCGGTGGACTGCAGGCAACGCTACGACGACTCATCCCAGACCATCCAGCCATCTTAAAGTAACACGCAACTAAGGTCGAGTGTCACTCACACGGGATTCGATTGGCACCGACGACTCGTAGCGTCCCTCGCAACTCTCTCAGAACGCTATAGATTTTCCTACTCATCCCGTATCTTATATTTATTTGTTTCACTTCGTTCAATTCCCGAAGGCCCAGAAAGTCGGATGTCGCAGACGCAATCCACGCGCCTAAAAACCCGACAAAAGATTTTTTTTTATCAGAAATGTTTTTAAAACAATAAAAGACAGAAAAAAAAAACGCGGAACTGTCATCTCGTTAACGCCTCCACGACCGTTTAGAAATGTCACCGGTGGACGGTGCACAAGCGAGCGCAAGTGCACGTCACTTCCGATAAAAAAAAAAGATAATAATAAGAAACACGAAATACAGAAGGCAACATGCAGTGGCGAGCGAGACGAAGCGACGAGAACGGGGCGCTGCTCTAAACGATTCCTATCTGGGTCCACGAAGCCGAGGGTAGGCGGTGGCGAGCAGCGGCGACGCTTCTTTCCTATTTGCGCCGGTCGACTTCTAGGAAAAGCAGGCACCGAAAGCAGCTCCTCCGCTAGCGACGCGCCGGAAAAAAGAAAGAAAAGGGCAGAAATAAAATGCTGTTGACCATGGATGCGTGCAAAGCCACCGGCAGGGTTGAAGGTCGGTTACGGAGACGCCGGCGCCGACGCTGCCGCCATCTCGTGCGACTCTCAGTTACTAATCCGGGGAGCGACGCTTGGTTCGGGGAACTGCCGCGAGGGGAGCCGAAATCAGCGCGCGTGTTTTGGATCGTGTGGTACAGTCGACGCAAGCGCGATCGGTTGAATACCTCAATGCAGGCACGTAGCAAGGGGGGGGGGCATGGGGCCGGCCCCCCGTCCCCCCCAAAATCTTCTATGTTGCTGGGTCCTCCTCTCCCCCCTCCCCCTCATACAGCATTTTGTCTTCTCTCCCCCCCCCCCCCCCCCCCCCCCGAAGCAAAATCCTGGCTAGTGCCTGCCTCAATGTAAAAGTAATTCGAAAAAAAAATATATATATATATATATATATATATATATATATATATATATATATATGCAACGCATAATTGCGCTAAATATTTCCTTTATGAGTTAACATGCGTAATCTACGCATAAGCTAATATCGGGGTGTTTAAATTTAATTCGAACAAACTTGCATAAAAAGAAATCGCGAAAGGTACATTAATCCGCTCAGTGCAGGAGAGCTATACAGAACGCGGGACATAACATAGACAAGTGCTGATTGTTGGGCTAGTTGGTATGGTACTTGAGAAAACATATGATGTGCTTTAAGACAAGGACAATAGGAAGAACTGACACCACAGAGCGCTAGTGGTGTCAGTTCTTCCTATTGTCCTTGTCTTAAAGCGCATCATGTTTTCTCAAGTAACATAACATAGGGCTGCTAATCGTCACGATAAGTTGCATAATTAACTAAAATTGGTTGCCTACTTTTTAGCTAATTAATTATTTACACTTAATTAACCAAGTTATCGTGACGATTATCCCCCTATATTATGCGCCCCCTGTCCGTATAACTCATCCGCACAGAGCGCATTGTAAACTCTCACGACCTTTTCTAAATACCAAAAAAAGAAAAAAAAAAAACCTGTTTTGATTGAAAATGAAACACCCAGTACAAAAAGTGCTCAATCCGCTGCACAGGATATTACCCAAGTATCAAGGAGAATGCAGGGATTGGTGTTCCACGCGCCACACGCGCACGCCTTCCCCGTATAAAAGATTCGAAAAAAATAACCAAAATAAAGCGTTGACGAACGCGTGTGCAAGATGCCATTTGTTTTAGGTCTTTGCTTCAGAAAAGTTACTAGTGCTGAGGCCAGCACGTGCGGCGCGTGGAACACCAATCCCTGCGTTCTCCTTGATGCTTGGGTAATATAGCAATATGTCTATTGTGTTACGGGTTTGTTTAGAGAGCCGGGAGTTAGCCAGCAGCAAGGGGCGTCTGGTGTCTCAGCTGAAAAATGAAAAATGTTGCCATGGTGTACTACGACCGCTATCATGGGGTCTTGAAACTTTCATCACGCAGTAGTGATACAAGATCGCACGCCGGTAAGATGCGCATCGAGATCGAAACAGGCAGGGGCGTGAACAGAACCCAGGATTCCCTGGTTTTGATGCTGCTCCGCGTTTACGAAAGTCTCGACCGCAGTCTGGTACCATCGGGACTACCGATGATGCCACCATTTCGAAGCGGCCGAAATTCACGCCAAGACAGCGAACCTTTCTTTCTCTACGATATTAACTCCTAATGAACCTGCGAACTCCGTGGATTTCCCCGACGGAATAAAAAAAAAAATCTGCTGGTTACAAGTTACTTAACATAACATCGCCGTTTCCGATGACTAAATCTCCGAGGGACGGCGAATGCGATTCCCTTACCTCGATTGTACGGTGCCACGGAAGGCGCGTGCGACAGGTGTGTTCGGTCTACCACGTCCTACAAAGTGGTGCCTCGATTTCCGCCATGACAACGTCACAGAGGCGTCATGCGGTTCCTAGCGGTAGTCCCAACAGCGGTGGTGGATGTGGCAGACGCCTGTTCCGCTGCAGGTCGCTCTCCAGCGTGACAACGCACGGAAGCTCGGGCAGCCAGGAGTTGGGACGCCGCGACGACAGCGACACTCGCGTATGCTCATGCTTTTCGCCGGAACTTCTTTAACCAACCGCCAGGATCGCGACGACAACGTGACATGCCGGAGTCTGTGGCGTCATTAGTTCCCGCTTTTGATGTAGGGGCGGGACAGGACGCTGACACTCTAGTGGAAGACGCGTACGTCGAACGAGACAAGTCGTGTGTTCGTCTCTTGCCACAAATCGCCGGAAGACTATTCTACTACGACCGCTCCGGACACGTATTATTGGACCCCGAACTCCGAGCGAACGCTGGCGTGGTGCTCGCGTCCAATCCGCGACGTTAATATTCCGAGTACGCATGGAGGATACCTTAAAACGTCATAAGCGCGTACGAAAGGAAGAGCCGTTGAAGATATAGTACCCGGTGTTTGAGAGATAAGAGAACCGCGTTTTTCTCGGCGCAAAAAAATCAACTGTCCATCGCCGTACGCTGAAATCTCGGCCAAAATGTAGCGCTAGCGGTGGGCACCACCGCTAGCGCTACATTTTCGGAGATGAAGGGCGAAAGTTACCGCGCCAATGTTTTACTCGAAAATTCAGCACTATATGGCCTCGTTACCCAAGAAATAATGGCTGTTACCGAACCGTTAAACAAAAACACAAAAAAAAAACAGGTAAACAGTGCGATAATTGTGCCCTTCACGGTGTAAATCCACAACTCTCTGCCTCCTGCGTCACTAAAATAAACAAATAAAATTAAAAAAAAGTGAGAGCTTTTCGGTGTTGCCTGTATAATATAAGGTTACTATTTGCCAACTCCCCAAGGAAAGCCCGCGTCAGTTTAGCGGCAATTAGTTTCGAATGCGCGCCCGAATAACGTCGGTGCGAGCAGTCTTCGAACCAACGGAAATGGCGTGCACCGACATTACGCGAGGGAGGTATTCAATGGTCACGTGACAATCAGCGCGTCCTTGAAGCAGTCGTTGACGCGTTATGCCCTAGTCCCACTAGAGCGACAAACAGAAACAAACGACAACGACAAGCCTCAAACCAGAGTCTTTCGGGATTTGACAGGCTTTGTAGAATAAAGGAGGCTATGCTCAAACACGAGCATCATGCACGCGAGGGTATCTTTGGCAGGCTTGCAATCGCTCGTGCTTATTTCACGAGCACCGAACGACTAGACGCCTTCCAAAGGTATCGCGAGCATGCTGCATGGGTTCGAGGCTTGTCGCTGTCGTTTGTTTCTGTTTGTCGCTCTAGTGGGACTCGGGCATTAGGGTCAAATCCTCTCGGAAGTGGGAGACGCGAACGAAGAAGTACGAGGCCGAGTCAACGAGGAACCTCACTATGTATTTTTATCCGCATTATAATAAAGACGGGAGTAAAAGCAATTTGTCACTTTTCAACAAAGTCCCCCGGCGTTCAACACACGTGCGGCGATGCTTCGCACACGCGTAAATGCCGCAAAAAAAAAAAAAAGAAACAGAAAAAAAAATCTTGCTGGCGATTTTAAAGCCAGGGATGCACGGACTCCTTCAGCTCATTCCCTGTACGGAACTTTACTCCGCCGAGAACTGCTTTGAGAGATTGGAGCAAATTAAAATCGCTCGGTGTCGGGTCCTCTGATTATGACGGATGCAAAATGCACTGCAAACGCAGGCCCTCAACTTTTTTTTCGTTGCCACAGAGGCGCACATTGTCGTGCTGCAGCAACCCACCAACCATCAGCGAGCCACGACGCTTTTACTCTAAGAAATAGGGGGTGTGGTACTTACATCCCTCGTCCCACATTAACACCCCCAAAACTACAATTCGACGTTTCGTCCACTGAACCGACGATACCAACTTTCAGGAGCGGCTCGATGGTCGAGTGATAAAACTTATTAACATAGCTGATGTACGCATGAGCTATTTTACGGGAAACAGGAAAACAGGACTACAGGAAAATGCTCAAGGGTTTGTTGGTCCCGTTGCAAAACCTCAAGGTTTTTTGTTTTTTTTTTTCGTTTTTCTATTCCTCTGTAGTCTTTGATACGTACATTAGATATTTCGTAAGTTACGTCTAGGGTTCCGTGTTTTCGGATGAATTCGATAAAATGCGAAAAACGCCGGCCGGTAAATTTTCCATCAATTCGGATTTATCCAAAAAGCTCCGAATTTGGAGGTCACAACGACAAAATAAGAAGCAAGAAAGACGGTGTTTTACGAGTAAGCTTTATAAGAGTACAGGGTCAGTAATCCTTGGGAGATGCCACTTCAGTTTCCTTTGAAATCTACAACTACAGACAAAAGGGGTTTGCCTTTTAACACGTCGAGGTTTGCTCAGGACCGGGTCATGATACCCGGACTCGTTTTTTTTTTAATTTTTAAAACGTAAGAACACTGTGAATAAACTCCTATTTTCAGAAAATCGGGAATCTAACAAAAAAAGAAACTCCGATAAATCCCGAATTTTCAGCAAAATATACTAAACTCCGAAAAAAGCACTCCGAATTCCGCGGTAAGTAAACTCCGAAAACACGCCATCCGCATCACACAGCTATCAAGTCTCTCGTAGAAGTTGGTATCGTCAGTTCGACGTCGGTGGACTGAACGTCGAAGTATAGTTTCCACAGACTCGGGGTTGTTCTCAAGCAGGTCACGATACAACGATACAATCGGCACTGATCACCTTTGGGCATCTCATTTTCGACTCTCGGTCCTTTATGGTCCCAGGAGACCGCGTGAGCCTAACCTTGCCCCGTGTCGGAAGCTCTGCTCAGGACTTCCTTGGTCCTGCTGACGAAGCGTGCCTCCACCCTTTGCTTGCCCACTTGGTCTCTGGCTGGGCATAGTAAACGTAAGATTCGCCCCCAATGACAGTATGCCGCCACGTGACGTCGTGATATCCCGGACGGAAAAATGATAAAATAACGTAGAAGTGAAAATAAGCATTTAGAGGCCGACGACCAGACTCGAAATTCTGCAACGCAGAAGATCCTCTTCACCATGGGGGAGGAGGAAACAGGCAACGGTGGACTGGATAGAAAGGGGGAGAGGTGAAAGCGAGGGTAAAGTGGAAAGCGCGAACTGGTCGTCGGTCTTTAATGAGGCGAACTTGTAGCTACACAGTGAAAGGTACCAGCATCTTGCGTCGCAGGCGGACGGCCGCGATTGACCCAGAGCAGCGCGTTAGCACCTCTTTTGTATACACACGACGCGTTCAGGAATGTTCCCAACCAGAACACTCGATACCCCAGCCGAAAACGGACTGCAACTCGGCTAACGAACGAGACTCTGTTAACTAACCTTTTTTTTTTTTTAATGAGTGAAGATAAACATAGGGTCCCAATTAGGAACTTGCTGGGCGTCATCCAAAGACCATTAAATCGGCGCGCTTTAGAAAGATAATGAAGCACGTGGGAATCGCAGCGCTTAAAGTTGCGCCTTGTACAGCAGGCGCGAGGCTGCAGGGGCAGAACTCGGAGGGTTCAGAATATCATGCGCGTTTCGGCCTGCCAGCGCACCACTAAGCTTCCCACTCAAAATACTTCGCAGATTCAGTGATTTCTAGTGGTTTTCGATGACGCTCAGAAAGCCTCTAATTGAAACCACATGCTTATTTTCACGAATTCAAAAGTTAAGTAGAAAATTTTACTTAATCATCCGACGAATCGTAAGGATTATCCCTCTATACTATGTCCCCTCGGACATATAACTCACCAGCACAAACCACATCAATGTAGCATTCGGAGCATAAATAAAAAAAAGAAAAAGAAATTGTAAAGCCTGAAAAAAAGAAAATCACTTCGTGGAAATAACAATTGCATAAACGGATGGAGAAATCAGAAATACGAAATCATATTTAAAAAATAGGTAAAAAAAAAAGAAGACAGGGTTAAAATAAACGGGCTGAGGATATCCAGACGTCGTCTTGTAACCCCCCGCACGAAACGAGATCTGAGCACCGAGAAGTCGCACGAGAAGATCAGCGTGCGTTCGGTAACGCGCTTGTAATATTAAAGGCTACACCGACATGTGGCGCGAGTGGGCGTTGCGCGCATCGCAAGCAACTAGCCTCTCCTGCCCAGGCTACACGGCACTATGATATATACACCGGAGAAATTAATTGGACTAGCGCAATTTATTGTTTCTTCAGCAGACGAGCTCAAACCACGCTCCAAAATTCTATTCTTTTCCGTCTGCTAAGCGAAACAAGACGCCTGAATTAAATTTGGATAGCAGACGACAAGGATAAGAAGAGGGATAAAAAGAAAAAGAAAACCGTTTGTTTTACATTTTGACAGGATTGAGAAACGCCATAAGTCCCTCAGCGACACAGGATCATTTGCGCAACCCATAACACTATCCCTAGGTTTTTTTTTTTTTTTTTTGTGGGGACATGATTATTATCCAGTGAGACGCTCTTCCATTAACTGATTAACTGGCTTTGACAGACCCGTATGTCTACCTAAATGGACATTTGTACAAATAAATAAATATATTATCATTATTATTACTACGGAACGTCGGCTGCAACCCTAAAACTCTCGAAATATAATATTTCATGTTCTTCTTACGTCTATCGTTGGTTAGGTCTCCCAATTATCACGTAACTTAATCGCATACTTTTTATTGAAAAGAAAATTCTAAACGATTTTTTTTTTCCTGCCTGTTATCGCAAAGTCACCCACATGACGACTTGAAGACGTGACCCTGGTCAACACCGCCTGTACACCTTTTCCAGAAGGACGCCACCATCTTGGATGTATGTATGTGCGAAAACAATGTTTTGCCGTCACTGGGCCAATAGAAGATATCCAGGAATTCAGCGTGACCGTCATCCCTTCTCGTTTTGCCTCACCTCTATTCTTTTTTTTAAATTATTAAATGCAGGTTGAAACCTTCTATTCTATTTTAGACGCCCATTCCGGATCTGTCTACCAGGTGACTGGAGATGAGAGTAAACGAACATGCTACTCGAAATAAAGAGTATCGATTAAAATTAGAATTACTTTCGGTTAAGAACTTATATATTACTCGATTACTTGAGAAGAAAAGTAATTAGCCGATAGTTAAAGTATAACCGTTGCTTTTTCGATTACTTCCGATTTTCAGAACGATAGATTTTTCTTCAACTTTAGGCAAATCTCCGAAAATGGGGACAAACACCCCGAGATTGGGTTTGTGTGAAAATTGTGTTAAAACCTTCACCAGCTCGTTTGCGCCCTAACTTTTTATTCGTAGATTTTTCTGGCGGTTCGAAAACGAGTTTTTCGTACTGTCCATTATTGGATTAGGATCGAGGAATTAGAAAATAAAATTATCTTCTTAATACACATACTTTGTTAAACAATATCCTCCTGCGCGAAACTTGGTTCGAGGATTCCCTGACGGGAAGCTTGTTGCAACAAAGGACGCGATTGCTTTCTAATAAACGCATTCGAGTGATTACGAAATTAGTCCAGAAAGAATTGTTTGCCAGTGATTTGATTACTTGTATACTCTGTTTCACCTTGTGTTGTACCGCAGGAAAGGCTAATAATTGGAGTTGTGTGGATATTTATACAGCGTGTAGTTGGTCAGCCATTTTAAAGTTGCGACGGGTCACTCACTGTAGATGAGCAATTTAGCCAGTGCAGTACAACCGCTAGCCTGGGGTCGGTAACGTACACCACGCAGTAGTGATACACTACCGCACGCCGGTACGATGCAGGAAAGGCTAGAAGCGCGAACTCATTGCTTTAGGGCACATCTCGGCGGCACAAGCTCTCGTGCACCAAGGGCAGCTGCCAACGCTATGAGCTCGCGCTTCTAGCCTTCGCTGTGGTACAACATAAGGTGAAACGGAGTATTGGCGGCGAGATGTTTTGGTGGAGCCCTCCTATGGTTACCTTTCGTGACGTCATTACCTTGTGAACAACAAGTTTAAAGGTGTTTGTAAAGAGCATGGTGAAAGCTTGAAACCATAGCACTCTCCAACCAACACTGCCAACACCGTCAAAATTGAAGTTCTTCCATTCCTCTTATTTCCGCCGATGGGAAATCCTTTGCTTACGTCGTAGTCAGCATTCGGCCAATCCTGTAAAGGCCGGTTCAGACACTTGCGTTTGAGTGCGTTTGACTGCGTTGCGTCGAGAACCGAAAGCGAGTCACCGGCACATCTGTGCTTCGTATGAAGCGTGGAATCCAATTCAAGGAATCGTCTTGGCACGCGATACAAGCAGCAGGGATGCCCTGGTTTTTCGCTGCCGCAACGCAGTCAAACGCAACTGTCTGAACCAGGCTAAAGCCCGGTTCACACAGTTGCGTTTGACTGCGTTTGACTGCGTTGCGGCTGCGAGACACCAGGACATCCCTGCTGCTTATATCGCGTGCCAAGAGAATTCCTTGAATTGGATTACACGCTTCATACGAAGCACAGATGTGCCGGTGACTCGCTTTCGGTTCTCGCCGCAACGCAGTCAAACGCACTCAAACGCAAGTGTCTGAACCGGCCTTTAAGGCCGATCACAGCGACGCTTTCGATCGCTCACGTCGCCCATAGTGAGTACCGCGCAAGTCTGGGACAGGTCAAGGCTTCAGAGGAAGCCTCGTCCCCACCTCTTTCCCCTTTAGCAGAACGAAGGATGGAGAGGAGGCGACTACGTCCCCTCTAGCGTTCGCTCTACTAAAATCAAAGCCCCATCTCTACTCAGCGTTCGAACGCCGAATGCCAGAGCCCGGCGTTCCGCCTCCGAAGACCGGGTAGGGACACAGGCAGCTAGCTATACTTCGTTTCGGTTCAAGTCCAGACGCAGCCGATGCTACGATGTAATCGGAAGTAACAATCGAGCAGTGTCAAAAGCGGATGTCATTAGATTTGCGCTTTTAAGCGTTCCAATGAATTCAACGCTGGCGCGGTACTCGTCTCCAATCTGTGCCTTCGTTCGATCTCGTTGTGATGACGTGAAAATTCTAGTGTACTGGACAATCGATTAATTAACCTACCGATGAATCAATCACTGCCTTAATCTCGATTATTATTATTATTTATTTTTTTACCGGTTAAATGGGAACATTTTTACCATCTGTTCCCGCCACTTCAACGCCCTTCGAGTGTCCGTTTAGCGCACCAGAGACTACTGTAAACAATCGAAGAAAACAAAAATCAAAGGAGGTCGCTCTTGCTGGAGAATATCAACGAACCATTTTGCCTCACGCAGCTAAAGTAATAATCTGTGAGTATGAACGTCTCTGAACTGTTATTAACTACACATCGAGGTCTGTTCATATTCAAAATTGTGTACTGCGCCGTTTATCACATATTCAAAAACAAATACAAATATATATATATATATATATATATATATGAATTAATTGATTTATTCATCGATTAAAGGGCAGCGATTAATCGGGTTAAAGCTTTTACTCAACGCCCACGGGCCTTGAAGATTCTAGCTGGTGTTCCTGGGACACATGGTCCTCGTCTGGAGTTCAGCCACTCCGAAGTTGGCTTTCGGCGCGGCCGGGTCGAGCACGACACCAACACCACGACACTGTCGCTGCCCGTCCCCAGGGGGAAGGGTCAACCAAGGTCAGGCGTCGTCCGAAGCCGGGAGACGACCGCCTGCGCTGCCGGATGTACTCGAGGCACGTGCCAGCCGTGCGCGAGCCCGCGAGCACACCGACCCCGAACCAGGGACCCCCCCCATAACAAACGTCGTCACGCGCGGGTCACCGTCAACGGCGGCAGATGTAAATGAGAGACAAAGACCCCTTCTCCCACCCTCGCCCTCCTTCCTTCACAGAGAGAGAGAGGGGAGGGATGAGGGGTAAAGAGGACGTGAAGGCTCGTGCAGAACGCGTGCTGCAAACGTGGCGGCAATCGGACGGAAAACGACACCGCACGGACACGCTTTTTCACTCTCTCTTCCCAGGTCAAAACACACACAAGAATACCCATGAATAGAGAACGAGAGGGAACGTACATCGGTGCTCTTCTTCAAACACTAACGACAGAGAGAGTGAGAAACTAGACAAGTAATAAATTTAAGAGAAAAAGACAGGCGGAAATCTTGAAAAATTTCAAACACGGATCCGTCCGAAAAAAGAAATGTCAAAGGTGCACGCGTCGGCAGCAGTGTTGGATCGCTTTCTGTTTCGGTTTTCGGGAAATAAAACAAATAAAAAAAGAAAACCAAAGGATGTCCGATTTCTCTTTCCACAGTGAACGTTCACACTCGAACCCGACGTCAAATAAAAACACAAAATAAATAATAAAAAAAAAACGCCAAGTTGCCTTCGGCCGTGTCTAGAAGCGAACGAACAAGAAAGACAAAAAAAGTGCCAAGGACGCCTTCGGTGCTGGGCCAGAAACCCCCAAAACGGGGACTCCCTCACTCTCTCTCTCCCCCAAAAGAGGGAAAGAACCGACCCCAAAAACCAGAGCGGCTGCGAAGGTCAGTGGCACAGCCGGCCACCAAAACGATGTCCCCCTCCTGAAGAACCCCGACGGGCCGGGTCACCCGCGGAGCCCGGGGGGCCAGAGAAGTCCCCCTGCTCCCCAAACCGGGAAAGGTACATCCCCGAAATCGGGACGTCCTCCCGGACCAGGAGGTCAGAAGGCGTCATTCTAACGGGACGTTGCCCGGACCGGACAGCTGACGATCGGTACATGGCAAACAGTTGGGGGGGAGCCGAACGGTAAAAGGGACAGCCGCCGGGTGAGGGGGAAGATGGGAAAGAGGGAATGTCCGTTAGGGAAGGCCAGTCGGCAAGGTCGGGTCCGAGAGGAGCATTCAATGGACTCTCTTCAGAATGTCGCCGCTGCTTTTTGAAAACCGAAAAAAGGGAGGGAGGGGGGGGGGGGGGGGGAGGCGCTCGCAGCCGCTGCGTGCTGTTGTGAATGATAGTGAATGAGGAGTTCAGAAGTGTCAGGATCGACCCCTCGAGGTTCGATTTGGGAGGGAAAAAGGGAAGTCCAAAGAGGGATTTGAGCGGGATGTGGTGGATACACCTTGAATGGGGTACCTCGTCCTGCGTCGATCAAGCGAAGGCTGGCGAACCCTACGACTCGAGCAATGGTAACTTATGGATGACCCCCACCAACTGCATGTCGGTGGGGTCATCCTCTTCTGAGAGTAAGACTTGCGGCACGGCGTGTATTTCAATCTTTGAGGTGTAGTTTGGAAGATCTTTATCGGCCTAGGGAACATACAAAATACTCGCACACCAATCCTTTTTTTTTTTTTTTTTTAAGGGCGATGGGGCATGTTAGTTATAGTATAGACCCCGTTCTGTTTCTGTCCCAGATCTTCGTTGAATTCGTTCCTTTTGCGCAAAAGCTCTGGTCGTTTTCCCAGTTCCCAGTTTTCCTTCCATAAAAATCGAAAACAGAAAGAAATGTTTACACACTAAATACCACGGCATGCAAGGGCCACTATCTGTTGTAAAAAAAAATTCCAATGCTTCGAGTCTTGTCAGAAATTGTTCGTTTACGCTTCACCACGCGATCAGGAAATAAATCCGCAAAATTATCACCATGCATGTTCGCTCGTTCATAAATTGACAAAACACCCACGGGTCACGTTTCTTTTTATGGAGATCGCGACACTGGTGTTCTGGGTTTTTTTTTTTTTTTTTCACTTCTCTTCCGGGCATTTTCTGCGCCTTCAGGAGTGTAAATGGGGCATCTATACTCTACAGCTTCCCTAAAACCCTAGTCGTTTTAGGGTATCGCTCTTTAGGGACGATCAAGCCAGCTAACCTGAGTAAAATGCCAAGCGCTGATGCACGGCAACGACGTGCAGCGCCATTGCGCAGGCGATGTAAGCGGGACGGTTTCTGCATAATATAGGGGGTTGTCGTTGGAATGAAAAAAAAAAAAAAAAAAACTGCTGAAACTCCCCATTAGGGTGTTTTCGTAGACCGTTTTCCCTGCAGCGGTCGCCGCAACGAAGACGTCGAAGACTAATGCACATGCGCGCTACTAGCCTTGCTTGCAGATTTCTAGATCTCCTAGCGGGACGGCGGAAACGATCTACTCCAACTGCCTAATAGCAACTTTTAGTAGATCGCTCCGGTACCTCCGATAACGATACCCGACACTCCTCCGACGCTTTTGCGCATGCATCATATCGTTATCGGGCATCGTTATGGGAAGAATAGGAACCATCTACTCAAACTCCCTAATAGGGAGTTTTAGTAGATCTTTCCGTTACCTCCGCTCACGATACTCCGCCGACGCCTTTGCGCTCCCATCACATCGTTATGGGAGGAATCAGAAAGATCTACTAAAACTCTGTATTATCGGGTGATCCGATCGAGAGCTATGGTAACCCTACAGGTCAGACAATCGACGTAACGTTCCGCCACGCTCAAATAGTAATCCCCCCTGGCCCGAAGACAGACAGTCGCAGTGCCGTTCCGCCATGCTGAAATGCTATCCACCTCCAAAACAATTTCCCTATTCGTCAACCGGTATTCTCATCGTTCAAGTTATCCGTCACGTGATTGGCTTAGCGTATAAACCCCCCAAATTTACCTTATCTTACCGTCTTCGGAGATTCCTACCATTCACTCGATTTCTAGATACACCTTCGGACGATGTAAGACAGCGATAAGAGGGCGCAATAAAATCATACCGACGATGAAACCTTCGATGAATTCAAAAACGCGATCGCGATAGAGTGACACTATAGGATTAACAGATGTACGGTAACAGCACCGGATAGGCGGCACTTTTAGTATATCGTCCCGAGATGTCGGATAACGATGCCCGATACTCCGCTGACGTCTTTCGCACGCATCGCGCATCGTTATCGGAGAGATATACTAGGGAGTTTTAGGGAACCGTTTTTGCACGCCCGATACGGTACTATGGGCCCTCCGCTACGAACTGCGCATGCGCTACCACAGAAGACTCCCATCTGCGTAGTGCGTATCGGATTACCCATCGTACCGTATCGGGTGTGCAAAAACAGTTCCCTAAAACTCCCTACTAACAGCCCCCCCAATGGGGAGTTTTCGTGGACCGTGTTGCCTTCTCCGCTAAGCTCTCCTCAACAAAGACGCCGCTACTGCGCAAGCGCGGCGAGCCTTGCCTGTAGACAATGCTATAGCGGAGCGCATATGCGCAGGCATCTTCATTGAGGAGAGCGAAGCGGAGGGCGAAACACGGTCTATACGAAAACTCCCTGATAGGGAGTTTCAATATACAATTTCGATGTCTCCGCTGACGACGCCCGACAACGATACGGTGCGTGCGTAAACGCGCCAGCGGAGTCTCAGGTATCGTTTCCGGACAGTCAAACACTAGAGAGTATCAGTACCGCAAATATAGGAGCAAACGGAAGCGCTGCGAGTTAATCTGGGCTCCGCGCACGCGCAGTATAGCAAACACGCAACGCCAACGCACAATGCTCGTGTTTGATCGTGTCTACACGATACTAAAATTCGCTGCTCTACTTGATTTCACCTTAAGTTCAGTCGCCGTCTGAGATCCGATGTATACTAATCGAGCAGAGCCGGTCACGAAGAGCGAGATAAAATAAAATTGATTGATTGATTGTGTACGTGACGATGCACGCTTGGCGCTGCATGATTGGCTATTACATCGCATCGTAGCCTCAGCCGCGGTCAGACTTAAATCGAAACGGAGTATAGTAAAAGTTTTAGTAGAAGGTTCCCATAACGACACTTCGGGAGCTTCCCTAGGGGGTTCCGATACTTCCGATAACGATACCCGGTACTCCGCCGACGCCTTTGCGCGTGCACTGTATCGTTAATTTTATCTAAACGATCTACTAAAACTTGCGACTGCGTCGACGCCATGCGTAGTAACGTTATCGGGGATCGTCACCGGAGTGAGAACGGAACGATCTACTAAAACAATTCCCCCTTCCCCAAAACGGGTTCCCCTGACCGTCTTCCGGCATCCCCACCGTCCACGGTGTCGGTCCCCGTCCTCCGGCACGAGGAGGTCGCGGCACACGCCGTCCGGCCCATCTCGCAGACGGCGGTCCAGCTGTCCCTCCCGATCACTCCGGGGGTAATAACCGGCTCCTGGCCGGCCCCAGCTGCGCCACGAGCCGAGCGCCGGTGGACAGGTGCACGGTGCATACCGCGGGCAGGCCTCCCTCCCCGCCACGGCGCGGCCCGCGGCCGCAGGCAACTCGCCCTCGAAGACGAGGCCCGCGCCGTCCCCCAACAACGTCATCACGTGGATACCACACGGCGACGCCAAGACGCGCGCGTCTGCCTGCTTTGCAGCGGCGTATTCTCGCCGAGCTTCGGTATATTTGCCACTTGGGGCGGGTCGGGGATTCCACGAGTGATGACGTCATGCGCGGGAAGAGCGGCCCATTGGGTCTGCGGGGCAGCACAATGCTGCCGCTGCTCCCGACTCCCTTTGCGGAGACGTGAGTTCGCCGTAGTGCTGTACGCGTCACAGAAAGAAAAGTAACGAAATAGAATAGGTTACTCGTTGAATACAAATAAAACGAACGCGCTACCGATCCACGTTACGAAAAAAAAATACGCGTTACAGTTATTATTACGTATAAAAGTAAGGCATGCTACTTTTATTTATTAAACGACAGCGTTAAAAAAAATTGAGGTGTAAATTTTTTTTTTTACGTTTTGACAAAATGAAATGATTAACGTAACTGCGTTATCCGTTACTCGAAATAAGTAACGTAAGTACGTTATGCGTTACTATCTTGAAAGTGTAAGAATACACTGCGTTGCGGAAAAAGAAAGTAACACGATACCGCTAACGTTGCAACGCTCGACGTCCACCAATTATTGGATACTGGCTTTCACGCCCCTTCGCGCGTTATATATATATTCACGAGTACCGTCGACCCTTCACTGGGGTCGTCCTTCGCAACCGCAACATCCTGCATTAAATTCCCTTTCTTCCGTGTCTCATTCGAAGAACAAATTAATTTTCCACTTCAATACAAAAATGGCGGAAGTAATAAAAAAAAAAAGCTGTCTAACAGCTTCGTTCCATCGCGTATTAGTATATGTACAATCATATTAAAGGCAGCCAAATCATAAAAATTCTACGTAGCATACAAAAGAAAGTGGTTTTCACTAGTTCATTTTTTTCTCCATTGGGTCAGGGGAAGCAGATATTACGCAAATCGTTAATTGTGATTGAAATAATGTCGATGGTATCGTTTAAGAGGCCGTTCAGGGTAGAGTTGGGACCCATGTCACGCAAGTTCTCTCTGCACACTCGCGTCGATTCATAGTCGAAGAATGCGTCAGACACGAGGGTACTGCTGATCGGCTTCAACTACAGTTTTGCGTCGACGAGTCGGCTGCGGTGCTGATCTCCGGACAGGGAGAAGGTTTTGAGACCGTCCAGAACACCGCGCACTGTCTGTGAATACGCCGTACAAATACCTTCAAGTGACAGACCAATTCAGAAGATCCTCCGGCAGAACACCACGAAAAGGCATCAATCAGCACTAAGAAAGGGAAACGTGCTGCGTTGAAAAAAAGAGTTTGGAGCTGCGACCGTTATCACCCGATAACTTTTTTTTTTTTTTTTTTTTAACTGTCGCTGTATGTACCCAGGATTAACCTCTCGCCGATGCCGCGGCATGGTGCCACACGCGAGATTCGCAAATACTTCGAGCGACGACAAAGGGAGTTCGGACGACAGGATGCCTAAAAAAAAAGCAAAAAAAAAAAAACATCTTAAAAAAAGAAAAAAAAAATCGAGTAAGAGGTGAATTTTAGAGAATTTTTATCCCGTGAATCTAAATATCATGTTCGTTTTCCCCGAAGATGTAGCTCAAAGCGAGAAAGCTCGAAAAACCTCACACCAGTCGTTACGTCATAAAAGGATCTTTCGGCCGCCAAGCGCGTGTCGCTCGCCTGGGCAGCGCGTGCAATTGCAAGCTCAATCATGACGTCTTTTTCTTTACCTTTTTTGAAAATAGCGAGGGTGCCCGTGCATACCTTAGATAGGCGCTGAAGATGCGCGAGAGCGGAGAGTCCGTAAACTCTGGATATGACGTCACGCTCCGGGAAGGAGTGGCTTCAGCGGTGCTCTGAAAATGATTTTCTGCAGCCTCCGTGCATAAAATGTAAAAAAAAAAAAGAAAATAAAAAGAATCTTGATATTCGTGATACTGGGGGCCAAATGAAGACGATTTAAGTGATTATACTCAAGTACAAAACCGCTACAGTTTAAAGGATGCCACGGGAGAGTTGCCAATCTGCTTATCCGGGGAGGTCTCGGCTGGTCCTCCGACCGCTACACATGTACGAAGACTGCTGGGCGAGCGGGGTATTCGTGTACTATATCCATCACCGAAAGGTACACACGACATGGTGACCTTGAAACCTCTCCAGAATGCTTTCGAATGACGGTTGCAACTACTTTACTGGGAATTATTATTTCCTTCCTCTATCGGATAATCGTATTTTTATTGAGCACTTCGATGCACTGGAAAAACAAATTTACTTTTCCAAGTCCAGGGTGGATATTTACGGTGTTACCCGGTGTTGACTGGCAGTCGTGATTTAGTCATAACGCTTTAACATCAAGCAAATCGTCTCACCTGTTGAATTTGACACATTTCAATGGTCTTAATTTAACAAATTTGGAAACAGTGCTGGAAACGTTCAAGACCGTCTTATTTTCAATTTTCCAATCAACGGCCTTACGCTAGCTGATGTTTCTATTGTAAAGGATGACGCTTATCCCTCACCCTTTATTGTTACTTTTTGTGGTTTGGGCAAATCTGCAGCGCCCCCAACGCACACGTATTACTCAACACAGGCGACTACTTGGGTTTTTATCATTGCTTTCAAGGTTATGACTGGTCTTTCATTTGAAAGGACGTTTCTGCAGATTCAGCGGCGGCATCGTTCACCGCGATAGTAAAAAAAAAAAAAAGAGGAAGAGAAAAATGCATTCCAAAGTGATCATCGAAAACTAGAAAGTATCCTTCGTGGTATTCCAAAGATCCGATACACCAAAAAAAGGGCACTGCCATAAGTTATACAAAAGAAATGGATCGCGAATGTCGTACGCTAAGTTTAGCATTTCTCGTTCTCTCGCGAAAAAGTTGTTTATACCTGACGAGCACGTGCATTTCAACGGGGTGGAAGTTCGTCTTTTCCAGAAACCACATAAGTTTTGGAAATGCGCTAGACGACCTGCTAGAGATAGTGTGCACGGTATCTGCTTAAGAAATGATTCTGAGTGTGTGTCCAACCCGAAGGATATCGCTAACTTTTTTGCAAGCCACTTTAGTGGGTTTTTTTTTTTTTTTTTTCCTTCTCGGATAGGCATACAGATGGTGGATATCTCGATGATCTTGTGTACTCTGACATTCGTACGGTTAACAGTCACCGTTTGCAAAATCATGGCGGCTACAAAAAAGAAAAAAGAAACAACTTAAAGCCAATTAAAATTAACAGCCGAATTTTATTGTCAAAGGTTGTTCAGATCTACTGGTATACCTCCCTTAGACTATTGTGGTTCCCCTACACAAGTCCGGACGTCTAATTTTGGGAACCATCGCCCTGTATCCTTGTTAGGCTCTTTCTCAAAGGTGTTTGAAATACTTAAGCACACGCGTCAGTCTTTTTTTTTTTAATTTTAAAAAACGCATCAGTAACCACCAGCATGGTTTTATCGAAGTACGTTGGGTCGAGGCAAACCTTTGTGCCTTTCTCGATTATTCAGTACCTTACGCTTGCAATCGCAGTCAGGCTGACGTTGTTTATTTTGAACTCTCGAAGGCTTTTGACGAGGTAAATCGTGTCCCGACCGCGCAAAAATTGTCACGCATTGGGGTTTCTCCCGCGCTTTTAAAATGGCTCGAAAAACCTACAGCCCACTGGCCGTCGCTGTAGATAAATAATAACTCCGATCCTTTCCGCCGGTCGTCAGCAGAACCGCGAAGCTACAATTTGGGACCGCATTTTTTTTTAATTTTTATTTATCAATGACATGAACTTGTGTAGTAAATTCACATTAACTAAAGAGCGTGTTTGGTAAAACTAAGTGACAACAGAAAGAATAGAACAAATTCGCCGTCGTCCTTCGTCCCGAGTTTGTTTTATTCTTTTTGTTGTCAGTAGATTCAAACGTGCCGTTATCCGCTGACGGTATCAAGCTCATTTCGACTCGATAGCTCGATCGACGACTGCTGCCTTCCTCAGCGTGATGCATTGCATATTTTAGACTGCAGTCCAAAAAACTGTGTAATCACTAATAAAAAAAAAAAAAGCCTATGTTTTTTAGTAGAAAACGTGAAAATTGTTCGTATTCATATTCACTTAACGGTAAGAGTATTGCAAGTGTGCCAGAGCTTGGTGATCTGGGTGTGAACTTTGACACTGCTCTTTCGTTCGGCTGCCATGTCACCCAGATTGTCTCTTACGCATTTAGATTACTCGGAATTATAACTCGTTTCACTAGAAATGTTGTCAGCTATGCTAGCTTGCTCCGTTTATTTTGTTCTATTATCGGGACTCGACTTTTGGCTCTGCTGGTGTGAAATTAGCCGAGGGCACGAGACGCAGCCAAAAAGGGGTGAGTTCAGCCGAAGGCATTTTTACAACTAGGAGCTTCCGCTCGATACATTTGTCGTGTACAGTGTCTATCCCTCAGGAAGCTGTCGCGAGACGTGGCATTTCTGCGCACAGTATAGAGCGCGGGGACATAAACTCGACGCTTTTGTGTACAGTGAAGTCGAATGACTTCACCGTATGAATAGGAGAGATCTCACTCTTTATCCTCACAATCAAAATATGTCACCACCATTAACAAGAATGCAGACGCGCGTAAATAATCTTGGGCGCGAACATTTTGACATTTTTGACAGCTACGTAAATTAAAAAAAAAAAAAAAACGAATTGCGTGAGATTCTTTTTTGTCAGCCGCGCAATGGTTTGCGCATGATAGTTTTATTGTCATTCGCATTTTTAATTATGTATACCTAAGCGCGTTTTCTCGA
Source organism: Ixodes persulcatus (assembly GCA_013358835.2). NCBI lineage: Eukaryota > Metazoa > Arthropoda > Arachnida > Ixodida > Ixodidae > Ixodes > Ixodes persulcatus. The sequence continues at coordinate 187,247 of JABSTQ010011461.1, forward strand.
TGTATAGATTTCTGTTTTCTTTCAGTGTGCCACATTACAGATTTTTGGTTGCTTATTGGAACAAGTAAAAGCACGATCATGATGATAATGATGAAGATGACTGCATATCATTCGAACTTTTGGTTGCTTATTGGAACAAGTCAAAGCACGATCATGATGATAATGATGAAGATGACTGCGTATCATTCGGACTTTTGGTTGCTTATTGGAACAAGTCAAAGCACGATCATGATGATAATGATGAAGATGACTGCGTATCATTCGGACTTTTGGTTGCTTATTGGAACAAGTCAAAGCACGATCATGATGATAATGATGAAGATGACTGCGTATCATTCGGCACGGAACTATAGTCGGTGACAGAGTTCGGGGGAAACTCGTCCCATCTCTTTCCCCTTTAGCAGAGCGAACGCAGGCGAAGAGGTCGCCTCCTCTGCGGCGTTCCGGGGAAACTCCGCTCCTTTAAGTTTTTATGGAAATAGGTGGGAATGCTTAGGAGAGAACTCAGAGAAACAACGAGAAACCCGATTGAAATGGAGAGCCACGCCGCCTTTTGATAGCGACTATACAAGCGCAACTTCCGGCGCGACCCCGATCGCCTTCGTCGGCACCCGTCACTAAAATTCAAATAAATATTGTTCCCATTCCTTATTTTCTCATAAGAGCAAAGTTACACTCGGGATAATTCACCGGGTAAAATGCAGTCTGAAAGAGGCCTCCGACAGAAATCTGAGCACCCTACATAAAAATTAGTTTTTTTTTTTTTTTTTTCTTCCGGCCCTACGGCGGCGTTTTAAACAACAAAACGACATCTTGGAAACCCTGAGATGGGGAACGATAAAAAAACGGACGAACACAACAAAATCTATTTTTAAATTTCTCGAGAAGTTGAACAGAACATGAGGATTTAATTTTGAAGCTATTTTGAAAGTTACGGGCACCCCGCTGCCCACATTGCTTTTTCTGGCTCTCTATATGGCCGTTCCTGCATAAACTGCAGATTTTGTCATTTAATTAAAAAGCAGCAAAACGAGGCTTTCAAAATTTAGTATAATCAATTCAATTATTAATTTTAAGAGAACAAAGAAAAAAAGTATTGCAGCTAACACACAATTCTGAACTGTCTAAATAAAAGCTTTTTTTTATGTGTGTTTTTATTTGGACTCAAAATGGCGTCTTTCAATGCCTGTATTTTAGTGTAAGCTAGGGCATATTTTTAAGTAATGAGGCGCCCACTTAAATGGTACAAAACCATCTTTTCACGTTCTTCTCAACTACACGGTTTTATGCAAATTCCAAAAATTTTAAGCATGATATCAGCAAAAAACTATATATATACGTTATCACAAAAAAAAAATACTGTTTTTAGTTCAGAGATTTCTTTAATCAAATTAATTATTTCGTACATATCCGAGACACTAAAACATTTTCCGCGTCCCCTTTGGCAGGAAATGACCCAGCAGCAATGCAATGCGAGCCTTTTTGTTTGCAACTTTGGTTTCAATCTTTTATCCTTTTAAGCGTAAAACAGTGCTATTTGGCGAAACCTGGCCCACGCGAAATTAATTAGTTCTTAGTTAATCCATTCGTCTGGCAGCCAGACGAAACTCGGTCAATGTTCAATTAATTATCTCAAGCAATCGCACAGAGGCCAGATTTCGTTTGCACGCGGACAAGGTTATACCCACGAGCAATTTAACGAACTAATTCGCGTACAATGCTACTACCGTCAGCGACAACTTAAAGGGAAACTAAAGCGGTTCTGTATTTGAGGAAAAACTTACATCGTCTTCATTTCGCCTCCAAGATCACGAATAACGAGATTATTTTTCAATTTGGTACACGGAGGGAGCCGAAAATCTTTCATTTCTTTCTTTCTTTCTTTCTTTAATAACTGATTAAAAAATTAATAAAAAGGAGACATTGGCTGCTGCTATAGCAGCGCCGGATGCTCATTTGAGCTTGAGTGATTAGTGTTCATTTCCTTGAGAGTTCACACTTGTCACATAAACTAAATACTGCACAGAACATCTTGCAATGCACTCCAAGTTATAAAAGAACATTATTTACATCAGGGCGCAATGATTTCTCATATCAGGCACGTATCCAGGGGGGAGGCCCATGGGGCCCGGCCCCCCCCCGAAATCTTCCATTTTGCTGGGGCCTCCTCTCCCCCCTCCCCCTCATACAGCACTTTGTCACTTTGTTGACTTCCGTGGAGGAAGTCGTGGTGGTATCGGTGGAAGGGGCGGTGCTTTTGGTGGTGGTGCCCCTGGTCCGGCAGCTCCGATGGCTTTAGCGTAGAGTATACCTTGACCTCTTCTGCATTGGTTTTGGAGGCGCAGGAGACATTGGTCTCACTGCTTCTTGATTTGGTGGCGATTGACGCTTAGTCGTCTTGCCGCGAATCAGTTCGTGTTTGCGTAATGCTACTATCACTTTGTTTCGCACACAACCCGCGAATGATGCAGCATGTGGTCCACCACAGTTTGCGCACTTGGCATGGTTTCTGGAGTTGCATTCTTTGTGGTTATGTGGGACTGCGCACACCTTGCATCGCTGAGGTCCGCGACACGCATTAGCCACGTGTTCATGCCTTTGGCAGCGAAAACAGCGTACCGCCTGTCCAAAGTATTCTTCCCCCGGGTGGCTGGTCAATCCTAGGAAAACTCTTATGGACATTGGGCAGTCTTCTCTTAATTGTAAGGTGAGGCTGTCCCGTGGATGCTTGACGATGCTTCCGTCGCCTTGAGGTGCGGCGATTTGCCGTTTAACAGCCGTCACCCCTTTGTCCGTGAGATGCTCCAAGAGCTGATCATCTGTGTACTCGTTTCGTACATTTCTTACCTTGCCCAGATGCTTTGAGTAAGACTGCGGTACATTTGCCGCGACATCAATTCCAGCAACAGTTTTCAAAGCTAAAAGCTTATCTGCTGACGACAAAGAAGCAACGCTTACCACAAGGCTTCCATCTTTGGTGATCTTATGTGAGCTTATCAAACCTCGTGCTGTGATGACAATTTCGTCTGGGATGTGGTTTGGGTTCATTCTCCAGAAGGACTGTGCCTTTGTTGACTTGAACACGATGGGGATGCCTTCCGAGCGCTTTTCGCGGTATGTCGATCACCGTTACGAAAGGTGTATCGTCAAGATCAACGTCGATTTAGTCGCCTCGTGAGTAGTCGGAAGTGCTTGCACCATCCGACAGCAGACATAGTTTCTTCTCTGGTGTCTCTTCAGAGTCCTCCATTGCTTGGGGTGTAAGGGCTGAACAACCAGCTGGAAGAATCAATTGAGGTGGTCGTAGTAAATGGGGTTGGCAAACGCCATGGAGGGGGAGACGAGCTTCCACCGCCTTGCTTTGCCCGTTGATGTTGGTGCTCGATTGTAACTCCGGAGCAGATCTCTTGCTCGTGGTCGCGGATTGGTCAGCCAGTTCTCAAATAATCTTTGAAGGCAAAATTTTTCTAGTGGTGTTCATTAAACAGCACATCGAAGAGAGCGGAGGAAAAATGGACGTTTTTCGCACAGACACTTTTTCTCCCTGCAGAAAATCATTCTCAAAGTACCGCTGAAGCCCTTCCTTCCCGGAGTGTTCCGTCACAAAAGGAGTTTTCGGAATCTCTACTCTCGCGCATCTTCCGCGCCTATCAAAGCGCTAAGCACGCGCACTCTCACTATTTTCAAAAGGGGTAGAAAAAGACGTCACGACTGGTGTCAGTGCGGGGAAATATACCTGGCAAGCTTGCAATTGCACGCGCTGCCCACACGAGGGACTCGCGCTTGGCGGCCGTAAAATCCTTTTATGACGTACAGATCAAGTTTTCTCGCGTTTAGTTACATCTTCCGGGAAAACGAACGTGCTATTCAGAATCACCGATAAAAATACTCTAAAATGTACCTATAACTCGTTTTTATTTTTCAAAAACCTTTGCGTTTTTTTTTTGTTTTTTTTACGCAACGCTTTTTATGATATTCAGGCATCTTGCTACGTACTTTGTTATTGTTGCCGTCCCACACAGAACGATACGAATAATTGAAGGGGTTTCACCGCGCATACTGTTTTTTTAATCAGGCAGTGGCTACGACCATTTTCCGCGTAGTCGTCGCCATCTTGAATCATGGAACTTCCGGTTTGGGGGATTGCCCGCGTCAGGCAACTGGAACGTGTTCGGGTTTTTTTATCACGACTGTCAATCCGTCTTGTGTTGTCTCTTCTATATCTTTTTACCCGTTCCAGGTTGTCACGTCTTGCTTTTCTTTGTCGCCCCCCCCCCCCTTCCACACATACAAACACACACACACACACCGGATGCGTGAACTATGTGGCTGAGGACGAGGGTAAACGAAAAAATATCCAAGTCCCGACAACCTCGAGAACCATCACAAGAAACATGCGTCTAAAACCAAGTCGTGGAAAACCTCATCCGGGTTTCCCACATCCCCGTCACCGCTACTAACTGAGCAATGCTTTTTTTTTTTTTTGAATTATAAGCAAACTTAGCATTCCGAATTTCCGCCAGTAAGGAATGAATCATAAACAAGCTCGGCACTTCTGAATTTACGCCAGTAAAAGATGTCGCCAAGAGATTTTTTTTCCTTCTATCGCCGCATTTTCTTTAAAACGGTTTGCAAAAAAAAAGAAAAAAAGAAAAAAAAAGAATTAGATGAACGTTTACTCAACGGCACTTAAATTTCTTAAAAATCAAAATTTGGCCGGGAAGACTTTGTGCTCGAAAATTAAGCGAAGGTGGTACACATCTGTATTATTTTTCAATGTAGTAACCTTATTCCGCTCAATGCAGGTCTTCCAAAAAATAACAAAAATGCGTAAATTGCAGTAAAAAAAAAAAAGGTTACGTTGCGAAGTTTTTAATAGCGTTGCCTGTTGCACCTGTTCTTCGGGCCGGAAATGCTTTCCTCAATGCAACGAAATTCTATCGCCTATTTTATTGTCGAAATGTCCACCACGTTCCGGCCGCACCACACGGAGACACCAATTTTTGGCTCGAAAAGACACCAAAACAATAATTCAAACGAATAAACCGAATGGCGCCACGTCATACTACCCATAAAAGCAGCGCCGCTCCGCGGAAGTACGGCGGCAAGCTGCGTGCGAGCGAGCCCTGTTGGCCGAAAAGCCGAATCGGATTTCCCTTCTCTCCACGCGCTTATTCAACTCCTACGGGGAGCCGGCATCCCGAACGGCCATCTTGTAACGCGTTGACACCACCAAGTGGAGAAGCCCACAACCGCGCCAGCTTCCCCGCAGCTTTGCCCGTGAAGGAAAACCTGACGTCACGAACGCGCTGGGGGTGACGGCCGGATCTCCCGAGACGCATCGTGCTCTCCGTTGGCTGCTCTTCCAGCGCTCGCTCAAATCGGCCGTTTGGAACGAAAGATACACCCATCCGAACCTATTTCTGAACGTGAAAGGTAGATTTCAATTTTAATTTCAGCATTTCCTTTAAATAGGCCAAAATCTGGTAATGACCAGGGGCGAGAACCACGACTGACGTACTTGACGACGGCGACTATTTCATCCACCGTCACTCGGCGATTTTCGAGAGACCTTTCCGGACATATGTGGCGCCCCTACCGCCTGCTTGACGCACTGTGAAGTTCCGAGGTACGACAAGTGAGGTTACCCAGAAATCAAAGACGAAGTTGACGTTGGTTCTACATTTAGCGATTTCAGAAGGCAGAAGGAAAGCAAACCAGGGCACGTGAGGACTTCCTTCTGTGTTCGCCCTTCTTTACGGTGCGCCGTGAGTTCCCAATGACAAGGGAGAATGAATCGTGCCGCTTGCGGGACATACGAAACGTTCGATTCGGCACGAGCGTACATCGGAACAGCCCCACAATTCCGCTCGTCGCGAGGCCTTCCGGGAATTTCCGGAAAGGCCCGTTATGATGCCCTCAAGAGCTGCAATGACCTCTGGCGTCCCCACTCAGTGTGCCTGAACCGGTCCATGAGAAATGAGTGTCTGTCACAGCACACCCTCTGTTTTGGAACTTCCTAGTCCATTCGTACATTTGCTTAGTCCATTCGTACATTTGCTTAGTCCATTCGTACATTTGCTGGAGTGAAAGTATCACCATATTGCAACTTCCTTCGACAATAAGTTTCTACTGTTTCCACTCTTTTACTACCTAAAACGCTGCTCCTCTTTGATGCATGACTCAAACGGGCGGCCAACTTTACGCTGCTACTGTCATGCTGGTCGTCTGCGCTGTGCTGTCATCTGTTGGACGCTCTTTTAATTATAGGTAAGAAGGCTGCCGACTTTCAGGATCATGACACCGTATTTCGAAATGTTGTTGCAATTTTAAGGCTTTCATTGGAGTAACCCTCGTAAATACTAAAAGTACCAAAGTACCTAAAAATACCGCTTTTCTCCGGCAGAGTGATAACACATTACCGATTAACCTGGTGTCCAACCTGAGCGGGTTCCAAGTAACGACAACCATCACCACATACGGCGAAGACCATTTCGCAGAAAACAAAACGGCGTTTTTCAGTGTGATCTGCTACTTTTCACTTCCATTCGCTTCCGAAACCCTACACCGTCACGCAGTCGCCGCTTCAAATAAACAATCAAAAGTGTATCTATATTTCGTTTCAGCTTAAAAGGTTACTAAAAAGAAGAAAAAAATATGTTTTTTTTATTTAAACAGTTTGATTGGGACACGCGTGTCAAAAAATAAATTTTACGCGAAAATGTGTTTTTTTTTTTGTTTTTTTTTAGAGCGATATTGACGGCGCGAGACGCGATTTAGTCGGGAAGCACCTCCTTTCCCCTTGTCTTCTCTCCGCATTTCGGGAGCGTGGAGGAGAGGTGGATCGGCTTGGCCATCACGTTGAGGTTGGGAGAGTGTATGACCATCTCGTTGAGGTGGAAAGAGTGTATGACCATTCCTTAACGTCATGGACTTTGCGCGCAGAATTTAAAATAAATCTCGCGCCATCAATATTGCTCTAAAATTTTTTTTTTTCGCGTAAAATTTATTCTCTGACACGCCTGTCCCACCCAGACTGTTTAAAAAAAACTTTTTTTTTTCTCTTTTTAATGACCCTTTTAGAGCTCAGACGCGACTGATGTTACAAGCTGAATGAACCAATCATACAGCATCAGAAGCTCACCATCATGGTGTTCGTGATGTTTCTTTAGTGTTCTATCATCGCTGATGAACCAACCATGCACAGGGAAGGCTTAGTGACTTGCGCTTTTAGGAACTGTTTAATTGGTCCCACCGGCTCGTAGCGTCGCCTCCGTCCGGACGCAAGATCAGTTTCCACGACACAAAGTTTTGATTATAGGTTCTTTAAGCGAAGAAGCGATCGCCGCATTTTCATCTTTTTTTTTTCTTTCCCGGCTAACTGTGCAGCGCCGTGTTTGTTTATCAAAGTAAATATTCCTATACTATCTCATAACAATTCCAACATCATCATTTTTTTTTTATTATTTAAAGAAAAATATGTCAATTACAGATCTTAAAGAACAAGAAGGTACGCAAAAGCTTATGGTAGATACCAGACTTGGGCATGAGACTGCCGTTTAAAATATCGCTACAAAAAATCATTAATTGCGCGAAAATCAACGAGAAAGTGATACTGAAATCAGAATTATTGCACAGGCAAGCCGATGCCCAATGATACAATTTTTTTTTAAATTAAAATTGTGAGTGCTTGTTCTTTTTTTCTTGTTTTCTTTTTATAGTGTTTGACGCTTTTTGAACTATAAAGTTGGAAAGTAACAAACGCGCCAAATTCGCCGAGTCGCTTAGTGCGGGAGTACGACATACAAAACGACAACGACGCCATTTGCTGCATTAACTTGCCAACAGGGATTCGCTCGATGACATTCAGGAATTGTTACAAAGCAGGGCATGATATAGGAGTTTCCGATGCTCTGCTTGGCCGGCTATGGTCGTAGCTCTAGCCGTGAGCCTAATTGAAGAAAGCGCCGGCGTTGGAAAACCTGTAACATTTTTTCTTCTGTTGTTGATTGTGTTGAGCTGCGCTACAGTAAGCTGCGGCAAATTCGAAACAAAATAAATACATAAATATACGGCCTTTTCGAAGCGAAGCAAAAATAAATAAATAAATATGAAGTGGAATTTGGCAAGCGACTACCGCCTACTGCGAAAATTGGCTTGGCAGAATACTTTATTATTTTTTTTTCAAAGAAAACAACAATATCGTAGTGGATAAAAAAGAAAACCAACTTTTAATATAAAAAAGAACCGGACCAAAAAAAAATAACGAAGAAACAAAACCAGTGAGCTGGCTTTCGCCGAAATGGATTGAGCCTACGCGCAGTGCATACGGCAGTTCGCAGAAAGGTCTCCGTCGTGAGAAAGGGATACTGATGGTTGGTCTCCAGAGAAATGTGCGCCATAATTTCCAGGAAACGGGCGCAAACCTTGGCGAAGTAGCAGACTGCAACAAGGCCGCTACTCCGTCGCTCACTTCCCGACGGACGAAGTGGCGCCATCTCTGATCAAGCCCTCAAAGCAAAAGCCGAGGGCGAATGCAGCGCCATCTATGTGAAAACAGCACAACTAGAGGGCAGACACGTAACGCGACTGGTTGCGACGCCCTCGCCATCTAGTAGCCGACACACAAAGCTCCAGCAATCCAGCGACCGTGGCGCCGCTCGAGGAATGCGGAAGCGAGCTCCGTTGACTCCTTTCCACGCAGACGACGCGCGAAGCCAACGTAGCAGCCGCTCTTTTTCCCAGATGCAGTGAACGTTCGCTTCGCGTCCATTCAGCCCCCACGTGGAGAGCGAGTCCCTGCTAGGCCTACACGCTCGAAAAACATCGCCGCAGCGCTCATGGCTCGTCGCGGCCTGCCCAACATCCTGATCACCGGCACGCCGGGGACGGGCAAGTCGACGCTCGCCTCCGAAGTCGCCCAGCGGTCGGGCCTCGACTGGCTCAACGTAGGTCAAGTCGCCAAGGAAAACGATCTCTTCGACGGCTACGACGAGAAATACGACTGCGCCGTCCTCGACGAAGACAGGGTCGTCGACGAGCTCGACGACAAGCTGTCCCAACCGTCCGGCGGCAACCTGGTTGACTACCACGGCTGCGACTTCTTCCCCAAGCGCTGGTTCGACGTGGTGTTCGTTCTGCGGACGGACAACGCCGTGCTGTACGACAGACTGCGGGCGCGCGGTTACACCGGCAAGAAGCTCGAGGAGAACGTGCAGTGCGAAATCTTCCAGACGATCCTCGACGAGGCCCGCGAGTCGTACGACCCCAGCATCGTGTTCGAGCTGCCCAGCAACACGCCCGACGAAATGGAGGACAACCTCGAGAAGATCTTGCGCGTGGGTTGACCAGTGGAAGCTAAGCTCTCGGTAGCGTCTCGCAGCGTTTGACTCTCGTGTAAATAAGTTTAAAGAAACGAACTGCGGACACGAACAGCCGATGGACAGCTCTCAAACTCGTCTCTAGCCCGTGCTCGTTTTTTCTATACCGCCCGAAAAAAAAAAAGACAAAGAAAAAACAAGAAGTCGTCGGCGTTTCATTTTGGGAACGCTACCTTTTCGTTTTGGTGCATAAAAGAAACATGCGTGTCTAACGGCCATAACGGAGTTGAGTATTTTTATCGTCACCAATCCGGCAATCGTCGTCGTAATCTTGACGGGGGTCGACTTCGCGCTACCGTATCGCTGACGGCCCAAGACCGCAATCTTGCAGTCGTGTCAGCCTTCTTTGACTTGTTCCAAAACAAAAGTCTACCCTATTCGGGGCAAGTACGTCTTGTTTTTTCCTTCCGATTTTGGCAGGTTTCAAGCGGCGCAGAAATGTTTGCATGTTGTACGCGAACAATTGCGAGGTGAGTCATTCATTGCAGGCCAAGAAAGGGCGCGCGTGGTTGTTTTGGTTTGTTTTTCGAGTCCGCCCAAAAGCCCCATGGCGTTGTTTGCGTTCGCGGCCCAAATTGCGACCTGACACGATTCTGTTTTGTCAGTCGCGAGAGAAAGATCACCATGATAGAAGATTCGACCCAATTCCTCGGCTCGTCGTCGTGGATTGCCGCGAGCGCTCCGCTGATGCAAGGCTCGCATTTTATTGCTCGGGAAAAAGGCCATGCAATCGTACCAGACGATTTGTTCGTTATCGCTCATTTTTCATATTTTATTTTCCTTTGTGTAATCGGCTAGATGATGATTACGTTGTTGATACGTTTTCTCTGCCTAGACGTAAATCCACCGGAGCATTCTCATCTTACTCGTCCTAATTATCAATGCGTACACAACCATTCGTGTAAATGCAGGCTGACGCAAACGGTTCATAACATACAATATTGGCGTAGCACACAACCCTTAATTTTAGCCAAGTGATTTAAACCACAGAAAGTGAGCTGTTGTCAAACTTTGCGGTTAGTGATATTAAGTCATTAAGCCATAAACGTAATACGAATAAATACAAATGTCCTTGCATAACTGCACTGTTTTTTCTCTTTAATTTAGCAAGCTCAAAATCTGCCCTACAAACCTTTTTTATTTTATTTTTTTATTTGAAGAGTTAATATATACATGATCAGATAAAATTAGCGCAAACGACAAGAGAAGAGAAAGGTAGGACAGGACAGAGCGCTCTGTCCTGTCCTACCTTTCTCTTCTCTTGTCGTTTGCGCTAATTATATCTGATCATGTGTAACCAACTAGCCCAACAGATGTTATTGTTGTAATATATACAGCAGGGCAGTTTGTCTGACTCGACGGAACAAATACAATATCCAAATGATATGACCAACTCAGAAAGCAGCCACCTTGAAAATGACAGTCGAGTTTTCAATTATTCGCACTGCGTCGGCAGTAGTGACAAGAGATCCAAAGGGCAAAGAACCTGCAGGGTAGTCTTGGGCAGGTTCTTACTGCAGATACCCTGCAGCGACCTGCCGGAGATGAACCCAGCAGCAGTACCCTCTGCAGGGTCCTGCTGCAGTCTACCACCAGTTGTGGGGTACAAGCTACCCAGTGCTCTGTAACGAGCCTGTCCAGCACTTGTCTGCAAGCAGTGCAGGCTTTCCTCACCTACCGTCACAATCTGCGCTGTCTAGATTATCACCTCGCATTGACTACTACAATGCTTCCACTACACTTCGATGGAGTACCATGACAGCCATGAGACTAACAACGGCGGTACATCTCGAAGCCAAGTACACAGCATGCCGAAGACAGGTGCTCGGGATCGCTTCACCATACAGAAGCCGTTGCGAGTGTGCCCAGAAAATCATCATTTACGAGCCATTCCTGGCATACAGCAATGATGGGTTCTGATGGCCGCCGTTCCTGCTGCGGCCATTAAGGCTTCTACTATGGTCGTTGACGGGACAAGGAAGGCAGGGGGAGTTAAGTTGCCTTGACCCCAGCACGAGCTTTCTACCTTCGTTGACGCTTTGGAGCCTCGAATGTGTGCATGCTTCTAAAGCATGGCAGAAGGCAAAGAGCGCGTGCTGGAGGTGGCGCATTTCAGAGAGAAAAGAGGCACCCTGCCGTTCTCCTCTTGTTGGTGACCATAGGAGTCATCTGGTCGGATGCCTTCTAGCTCGTGACTCCGTTTGTAGGGTTGCGCGAATATTCAAAATCTTTTGAATATCGAAGCGAATAATGCCGTACTCCATTCAAATTTAGAATCAAATAGGGCTATATGGTCTAGAGGAGGGGCTCAGAAACGGTGACAATTCATATTGCCGTCCCTGGTCGGAAGTAATGGTCTGCAAGACGCCAAATCGACGAGTTATCGGTCGACTGCTTGCACCGTGATGTCCCTCACTGGGGCAACCTCGGGCCACGGCGTGAAGCGATCTACAGCTGTCGGTAGCCACGAGAAGGCAGAAGCAGTCCTACTACGTCAATATGGATCTGGGCAAAACCCGCGTCTGGTGGGCTAAGCGTCCCCAATGGTGTAATGGTATGACGACGAATCTTCGAGCACTGGCGTCGCCTGCAGGTCTTAGCACGATTCCGCACGTCTGCGTCGATACGCGGTCAGATGAACCTTGCCACAAGTTGACGCCGAGTAGCACTACACTGGTTTCAAAGGTTCTCTGCCACGACAGTATTAAAGGCCGCAAACTATTTGGTCCACTTCGAAATTATTCGATTCAACATTATTCGTAGAAAGAAACTTTTTCGCTTCGAACCGAAAAATCACTATTCGCACATCCCCATCGGTTTGTGGTCTGATCACTAACCAGAAACTTCCCCGTCATAATCGGAGGTCGTTGCAATTCGCCGTCTGCAACGCTATTAAAAACATTCCGGGCAGTCGTAAGAAATCTCTTCAGGTTGCACTAACCGCTGTCATATGGCGACCGTGTAGCTTGTCACCATTTATTCGTCAGTTTGAAGGAATTCACTCTAACTGCCAATATGTGTGCAGTAGCCAGAGGTTAAAATGTGACGAGCTTTTCGCAGTACCGTGCGACTGCTACGGGGCTCTCCAAGCAGCCCTCAGACACGCGAGTTCGTAAGGCCACTTGGGCATACTATCTACGCGGATCCAACGAGACAGTGCCAAACTCACATGGGCTGAGCTGGGTGAGGCTGGTGCCGCCGACAATCTCCACGGTGCTGTCTGGAAGGTGAGCAGAGCAGGACGACTGTGAGCCCTCCATCTTGATGCACGACGACATTTCGTTGGTCCCCGGCTCGATCTTCACCGTCACCTGGTTCAAAAAGAAAAGCAACAAAGGACAAGGCGTTCGAGCTCCACAGTTTTTCTATTCCCGAGCTCCCCGACTAGTGCGACAAAACTGCATTATTCAATTGACTTTTTCCCCTCGAGGCCCGAAGGCATTAGGGAGGGTAGAGCAACGCAAAAGTTGGACATACAAAAAAAATTAGGCACACTCAACGAACAAAATGACTGGTAATGGCAGATTTGAAAAGAACAGTCCGTGATGGTGGCAATCGACCAGGGAAGCGTGTTCCGATCCCGGGAAGTATGGGGAACCAAAGAGGGGTGAACTGTTGCGATAGAGCTTGGAATGCCAACCTTGTGTCGACGATGAAGAAGAGAGGATGCATAAAAAGAGTGGTTAATAATCCGTCGCATCTAAGAGAATTAAGAAGATCAATTTTGAGAAATAGAGTAAGGCAAGAAACAGTTGCGGTAGAACAGTAGGTGTTCCAGTGGGTCGTCCGAAATTCAGTGCTCGTCTACCCCGATCCTGCTTGGACGATTTTAGCTTTAGTTGATGTCGTCTGCTACAACGGTAGTATCCCGCCATCTTGTTTGACCTAGACTCGCATCGACGGCTCTTCTGTTGTCTACCAAGGTTGTCCATCAACTTCGTACGAGTACCGACTGCTATTCTGACGGCATTGCCAGTTCTAGACTGGTCTTACTTAAAGGGACCATCGAACGTAACTGGCTTCAGACTTTACGCACTACATGCAAGCCTGCTAATGGGAGTATGGCCCAAGCATACCACCATGTAATGGTACCAAGCCAGAAGCTTCACTTTTGCGGTTTAATTTCGAGAATAGGATTGGACATTTTCTTCCAGTCTCTTTTGGAAAGCTGGCCGGCATAATAGACCCTTTTCAAAAGTGTGCAACATCTAGCAGCTGCTGCACCATTTATCCGGGTTCACCACATGCTTGGGCATGCACTATGAGTACGTACTGGACACAAGGGCTGCGTCGGCGTTTGGCACGAACTAGGCCGAACTCGTAGCGAGAACAAGCCGGTCGGCGTTCGGCGAAGACTCGGATCCAATCAAACACTTCGTGCATGAAAAATGGTGACCGCCAGTCTTGCTTGATGGGGTTTTTGAAAAGGGTTCATTGTGGAGTCCAAGCTGCGTCACAGTGCTGGATGTTGTCCTCCAGAGAGAAGCTGCAAAATGTAGCTTCTCTCTGGAGGTGAGGGTTAGACTAGTTTTGTCTTTGCCATGCATTTATCGGGCTCAGCGGACATTGGACGAAGGGATGGATACTTGTCGTGTCAGTTGACCAATTAACGAAAATCTGTTAGTGAACTTTTATTATTGGTATTAGGGATCATGTTGTAATTGCAGTATTGATGGCAATTACTATTAAAAGCCAGGACAATTAGAAAAGTTTGCAGAAAAGTAATTGATTCCGAGATATTAATCGATAAACTTTAGCATTTTTAGAGCGCAGCTCTTAGGCGCCCGTTTCCAGCTTGAGCGGCGTAGGCGTCGGCGTCACCGTCGGCGTAACCGCGCGGTGCATGTTGGGACATGCACCGCGCGAGCCCCCCCCCCCCCCGTAATTACGTGACCCCCCCCCCCCCCGAGGAGATTGAAGAATGAGGGGAGGAGGAGAAGGAGGAGGATGAGGAGGGGTATACCCTCCCCTGAGTACCCTTCCCTCCTCCTCCTTCTCAAGAGCTGCGCTCCAATTCGGCGTTACAGGGAGTTGTAAACGGCTTTCATTTTTTTGCCCAATTTAAAGTTTTTTTTCTAAAAGAGCGTTGCAAGTGCTGCCCACAATGATGCTGGGAAGAGCGACATAGCCGCTTCAATAATGTCGTCACTATCTTGGCAGCACATTCTTGGTGGGTGCGCCGATGACACAAGTGACGATGCGACCGAAATGACTACGTCACTCTTCCAAGCAATATTGTGGGCGGGCTTCGCTTTTAAATTGGGCGAAATACCGCAAAAGTTGGTCAAGAAATATCTAAAAAAGACCAGTACCTTTTTGCAAATGCTTTGAATTGCTTACCTCTAATGATAATTGCCATCAATACCACAATTTCAGAATGATATTCAACCAACAATAAAAAGTTAATGAACAAATCTTAGTTAAGTAGTCAACTTGCCGTGACATTTATCCCCTCATCTAATGTCTGCCGAGCCCGCTAAATACATGCTGAAAACAGAACTAATCTAACCCTCACCCCCCATTTAAAAAGTCTGTTCAAACTAAAATCAGCCATCCTGTATCAAACCGCATTACAGGGCAGCCCAAGGATGTAAATGGTCGACACCGGATGTTGTCTCTTCGCAACAGCTGGTTCGCAGTTACGTTTCAGTGCAACGGAGTGCGCCGTTTTCGCTTGTAAGTGCTTACGAGAGGACACAATAGCGTATTGGCACCATCTGTGAGGTAGCCCTGCAACTGCATAAAACTAGACAGAAGGTTCTGCAGTATTTGTGAGAATCCACGCACTATTTACGAGAAATTATTGCTCGTAACATTGTCATTATTATTTCAAGCACGCCATGAAAGAACGATGCATAATACACAAAAAAGCTCAAATAATATTTCGAGGGTTACCTCGAAATATTATCGAAATATACAGCGTGATCTCCCATCGATGAAACACCCCCGCAATGGTGCGAACCAAGATAAGTCGAAGAAACAACAATAGGAATAAACACGGGACACAAACAGCAGAGCCCAGATTGCGGCTTTCCAACGAGTAACTGCGAAAAAAGGGTGCAAAACCTCACGCACTCTGGAGCGAGAGACCTCTCTAAATCTGACACGTATATTATCTGCAGTCGAAGAGTCGGTCAGATTCCGAGGAGTCGGCGAGAATCCGAAGAGTTTGTCAGATTACGGGGTTCCAAAAGGCAACACGACTGGGAAGGAACAAGGAAGTGTATGTTGAGAGGCTCCGCCCCCAAAGTATAGCAAACATAACAGCTTGAATGAAAGCCCAGCTGTTGCCTGGAATTCGCTGCCTATCTGTTTATCCCTCCGGTAGTCCCATCTGTGTCCGTCCTTCATTTCTTCCCCCGAAGTGGCTATCGCAGCCATTGTTCCGGGTTTGCGAGGCACAAAGCCACTTCTCTGAAGGATTGCATCTAGTAGAAGTGCGTTTCAGCATCCTGTTTAAAGCCACTGTGACAGAGGACAGAAATGTTTGTCTAGTTAGGTAAAAAAAAAAACTGTTTTCTGGTGCGCAGTTCTGAGATGGCATTAAAGGTTTCAAGGCATAGTAATCCTCGGAAGTGCGTGATGCTTCCGGTGCTGATGTTGTGGACCTCTTTTATTCCCTTCCCACTTAGCGTCTGTGAAATCCTGTGTCAAGGAGTACGGAGAAGTCCTTTCCTAAAATTTGAGTGAAGCTGCTCCTGCAAACTTTGTAGAGCTTTCAGATTTTATCTAAGGTTCCAGAATAATGGAATGTTCTTTCTCTGCAAAGGTCAGAGTGTGCACTGGGCCCTGCATAGCAGCTGCGCCATCGATAGCCTCTTTTGTTCCACATCTGTTAAAGAAGCCTTCTGCTATGGTGGGGTTTTCTGGAGACGTACAAACAAAATAAGAGGAACGTACAGCGCTAATAATTAACTGCTCAAGTATGCTCCAGTGCTGTTTTACTATATATACATATATATGGGCGGTTTCATTTGGATTCAGGCAACGAGGCACAATCATATTTTTTTATTTTGCTTCAAATTTTTATATTTTGTGGCGCATGTTCTAAGAAGAACAATCCTTTTTATTTTAATGTCCTGACATGTTTAGTTTCTGAGAAAAAAAATATCAAAGAAGCGGGAAAGAATAACGAGGTTTTAACAATTATCGTGTGTGGCGTTTTTGAATCAATCTCAATCTCAAACTATTCAAAAGAGAGCGTCTATATTTTTTTAGTGTGATATATGCAAGTAGGTAAGACGACATTATAACAACTATTTATCATTCGTCACTCCAATCCTTGTAAAAATCCCCAAACATGCCTCTGCGAACAACTGTGACCTAAATTGCGGATTTTTTTTTTTTGAGTCAACTATGTTTAGTATTGCTTTTAAAATAATACCACATGTACAATCTTTCATTGCCTTCCAAATTAAGCAAAGTTTGTGTTTTTATCGCATACGAGTACTGAGAAATAAATTATGAAACAGAGAGGGTTTTCACTTGTTCAATTTCAGCACGCTGTATAAAAAGAAAAACATTTTTAATTTTTTTTCTTTTTTTCGCGTCGCGTTCTCTTCACAGCCTTCTTTTAGCCAGAATACATCCCGTTAGAGGTGTCTGCCTTGGTTTTGAGTTTTAAGCCTCTAAATATGCTGAAAAAGAGCCAATGCCGATGGTGGGTTTTGACGATTGTCGTGTGTGGCGTTTTTGAACCACTCTCAGTCTCAAAGTGTTCAAAAGAGAGCTTCTATATCTTTTTTATTGTGATATATATGCAAGTCGGTAAAACGACATTCCAACTAATATTTATTATTCCTCGATCCAATCTTTGTAAAAATCCCCAAACACGCCTCCACAAACAACTGTGACCTAAACTACGGATATTTTTTTTTAGTCGACTATGTTTAGTTTTGTTTTTAAAATAACACCACATGTAGAACCTTTCATTGCCTTCCACATTATGTAAAGTTTGTGTCTTAATCACATACGAATACTGAGAAATGAATTATGAAACAGAGAAGGTTTTCACTTTTCGTTCAATTCCAGCACGCTGTATAAAACAAAAACATTTTAAATTGTTTTTTTTTTTTGCGTTGCATTTTTTTTACACTTTTCTTTTACCCAAAATACATTCCTTTAGAGGTATATGCACTGGTCTTGAGTTTTAAGCCTTTTATATAAGCTAAAAAAAAGATTCTGTTCTGTTATCAACATGAATTTCGCATTAAAAATATAAAGTTTGGTATTTAAAAATCTAGGTTTCCAATAGGAAGTGTATTTTACTCTAATGTCTTATAATATTATACTTTGATATTTCTAACGTAGTATAGATTATGTAGTGCATAAGGTTTAGGCTTGAGGCCTCTCCAATATGGCACCGGCGGAAATTGTCTGAAAACCCGCTTTCGGCAGTTGCGATTTCATAGTGTTAAGACGTTTGGAATTGCAAACTTGTTATTATACGCCTAACGACATGAATGTCTTTTATGTGAGTAATTCAACGTCCCTTAGGTTATTATAATAAAGAATAAAATATACAGCTATAACCCATAAAGCCACCATCAGCATTTGCTCTTTTTTTAGCATATTTAGAGGTTTAAAACTCAAAACCAAGGCAGACACCTCCAACGGAATGTATTCTGGCTAAAAAAAAGGTGTGAAGAGAACGCGACGCGAAAAAAAGAAAAAAAAATTAAAAATGTTTTTTGTTTTTTTACAGTGTTGAAATTGAACAAAAAGTGAAAAATTTTCTGTTTCATAATTTATTTCTCAGTACTCGTACATGATAAAGGCACAAACTTTACATAATGTTAAAGGCAGTGAAAGGTTCTACACGTGGTATTATTTTAAAAACAAAACTAAACATAGTTGACTAAACAACAAAAATTCGCAGTTTAGGTCACAGTTGTTTGCGAAGGCATGTTTGGGGATTTTCACGAGGATTGGATCGACGAATAATAAATGGTAGTTACAATGTCGTCTTACCTACTTGCATATATATCACACTAAAAAAATATAGATGCGCTCTTTCGAATTGAGATTGAGAGTGATTCAAAAACGCCACACACGACAATCGTCAAAACCTCGTCATTCTTTGCTGCTTCTTTGAGATTTTTTTTTTTTTCTCAGAAACTAAACATGCCAGGACATTAAAATAAAAAGGATTGTTCATCTTGGAACATGCGCCACGAAATCTAAAAATTTGAAGCAAAATAAAAAATATGACTGCACCTCGTTGCCTGAATCCAAATGAAACCGCCCATATTATATATATATATATAAATTTTTTTTTGCATTAAAATTAATTTGTGTTTTAGTTAAGTGAGGTTGGGAGTGTACTTTGTGAAACGAAGAAGAATAGCGAGACAAGAAATGTGGTGTAACTGAAGTGGCTTGTTTTTGCCGGCACTGATACAGGGTCAGATTTTATAAAGACGCGCGCAATCGTCGTTCTTCTTTCTGGTCTCCAGGCTTGTCGTCTTCTTCGCTACATTTGCCCCACGCTTAGAGGGCTGCCATCTTGGCAGCAGTAGTTGTAGAGAGGGCGGTCGGGTCGGGCGGTACGTACGGTTTCATTCGTGACACATGAACCGTCTCTTGATGGTGACGGCGGCGATCGGTGGGGAGGGGAACGGGTTCGACGCGGTAGTTCACCGGCGAGGTAGCTGTCAGCACTTTGTATGGGCCATGATATATTCGAAGAAGCTTTGAAGATAGTCCAGGCTTCTATATGGGCATCCAGATCCAGACTAAATCACTATCGTTGTAGGTGACGGAGCGGTGACGGGCGTCGTTACGACTCTTTTCGACGTTCTGGTGCTCAGACATGCGACAACGGGCTAACTGACGACATTCTTTAGCTCGGCTGATTGCTTCATCAAAGGTTATGTGCTCCGTGATATCTGGCCGATAAGGTAAGATAGTATCGAGTGTACATGATACTTCGCGGTTATACGTGAGCATAAAAGGTGAGAAGCCTGTCGTAGCTCGAGTAGCGGTGTTATAAGCGAAAGTAATGTATGGGAGAATTCGATCCCAGTTATCTTGATCCTGAGAGACATACATCGAAAGCATGTCAGAAAGGGTACGATTAAGACGCTCCGTAAGTCCATTTGTTTCGGGATGATAAGAAGACGGGCAAAGATGAATAACATTGCATTCTCTCAAAATGTCTTCGACGAGTTGTGATAAAAAAACTGTTCCTCGATCACCGAGTAGTTCTTGAGGCGAGCCGTGACGCAGCATAATATTGTTTAAGAGAAAGCATGCAACTTCATGAGAACCTGCGGTGGGCAGGGCAGCAGTCTCGGCGTATCGCGTCAGATGGCCAATGGCGACGACCACCCAACGGTTTCCCTCAGATGATTTTGGTAGAGGGCCATACAGATTGATTCCGACTCGTTCGAATGGCTTGTCGGGACAAGGTATGGGTTGGAGCAAACCCGGCGGACTCTGAGGTGGTTTTTTCCGTCGTTGGCACAATAAGCAGGAGCAGACATATTTTTCCACAAAGCGACAGATGCCGGGCCAGTAATATCGGCCACGTAAACGATTATAAGTCTTCAAGACCCCGAGATATCCCGACGTTGGGTCGTTACGGAGGCACTGTAGCAGCTCGGAGCGAAGCTGCCGTGGCACTACTAACAACCATCGCTGACCGTCTGCTGAATAGTTACGATGGAACAAGAGGCCATCTCGGACAGAAAAATTCCGTGCTCGTTTGCAGAACTTGCGGTTGTTGGAGATAGCAAGGCCCGTAATATGTAGCACCAGGGTCTGGGTGTAGGGGTCTTGGAGCTGGTTTTGTGCCACAGCATCCAGAGAGAGAGCAGCGAGTGTAATCGGATCTTCGTCCCCGTCAGGAGCAATCGTTGGCAAGGGGCAACGTGAGAGGCCGTCAGCATCTTGATGCTTGCGTCCGGACCTATAAGTGACGGAGAAGTTGTACTCTTGGAGGCGAAGAGCCCAACTTCCCAAACGCCCCGAGGCGTCTTTCAACGACGTTAAACAACAGAGAGCGTGGTGATCTGTGATGACAATAAAATGGCGTCCGTACAGGTATGGTCGAAACTTAGAAATAGCCCAGATAATAGCCAAGCATTCTTTTTCGGTTGTAGAGTAATTACGTTCACACTTTGACAGGGTGTGACTGGTGTATGCCACAACTCTCTCCGGTCGGGGTGGTTCGCGTTGTATTAGGACTGCGCCTAGTCCATACCCGCTGGCGTCTGTAGGATCTCTGTAGGAAGTGGGGGGTCAAAGTGGCATAAAATTGGATCGCCCGTCAGGAGAGCAGTTAGCTGATTGAAGGCAGACTGGCATTCTGGAGACCAATGAAAAGGCTTGGTTGTATCATGTAAGGCGTGGAAGGGGGCGGCGATCGTTGCGAATCCTTGGACAAATCGGCGAAAATAGGAGCAAAGACCCAAAAAGCTGCGAAGTTGTTTAGCTGTAGTTGGGATGGGAAAGTCTGCGACTGCTCGAATTTTGTCAGGATCGGGTCGGACACCTTTCTTTGATACTACATGTCCGAGAACTCGAATTTCTTTTGTCGCAAAATGGCACTTCTTGGTGTTCAGTTTCAAATTGGCGTTTGCAATACACGATAGAACAGTGGCCACACGTTCGAGATGTGTTTCAAACGTCGGTGCGAAAATGACAATGTCGTCTAGATAGCAAAGACAGATTTGCCACTTCAGACCTCGGAGAACAGTATCCATCAGCCTTTCAAACGTGGCCGGAGCATTATAAGATCCAAATGGAATCACGTTAAATTCATAGAGACCGTCTGGTGTGATAAAGGCCGTTTTAGGTTTATCGGTTTCTTTCATTGGGACGTGCCAATATCCGGATTGTAAATCCAGGGAGGTAAAAAATTCAGCGCCCTGAAGGCAGCCGAGGGCATCGTCAATGCGTGGCAATGGATATACATCTCTGGTGGTTATCTTGTTGAGTCGTCGGAAATCTACACAAAGGCGAATGCTACCGTCTTTTTTCTTTACTAGGACAACAGGAGAGGACCAAGGACTTGAAGACTCTCTGATTACTCCTCGTTGTAGCATCTCCGTGACTTGTTGTTCTATGAGTTGCCTTTCTTTCATTGAAACCCTGTAGGGTCGTTGACGAATAGGAGCTTGGCCTTGCGTGTCGATGGAATGTTGACCGGTTGAAACCGCACCCAAAGGTGTTTCATGTAAGTCAAAAACGTCTTTGTACAAGTCTAGGAGAGTTATACTTTTTGGCCTTTGAAGATCGGTCTGATTCCTATCTATGGTGGAGGAAAGCCACCCGGACTCATCATTTTTTTTTGTATAATCTGTTGAGAGTGCGTTGGTCTGGATAGTGAATGGGTCGTCGAGGAAAACTGCGTTAATGTCAGCCGATAATGTGACGGTGGCCAGAACGGTCTGCTCTGTGATCAGTACAACCTCTGACGTAACGTTAATTACGAGGATAAACATTGGCAAGAGGCCAATATCGGCGAGGCCATGGGGAACCAGCAAACCTTTTTTTGTCAATAAGTTAACTGTGGGCGCGATGGAATAGTTTCCTGGTGGCAGTGAAGAGCACGTAGTGGGAACTAACAATGAACTATGAGGCGTAATTATAATTTCTTGTAATGAGCGGAGTTTGTTGTCTCGTAGAGAGGCATCTTCCACGGTTCCAGGCAGTTCGTGAGGAGAGAGCTGTGCGCTCCCGCAAAAAATAATTTCATCAGTAGTAGAAAGAAAATCCCAGCCGAGAATAATGTCATACGTGCATGATGAGAGTACGACAAACTGAACTAAGTACAACATACCCTGTAAAAAGATACGAGCGGTGCAAACCCCAACGGGTTTGAGTAGGTGGGATCCTGCAGTTCTAAGGTTACCTTGATACGGTGTGACGACTTTCTTGAGGCGAAGACAAATATCCAAATGCATGACTGAAATCGCAGCACCCGTATCAACTAAAGCTCGAACATTTTGACCTTGAATCTGAACTATGACGATGTTCGATGGGGATGTACGAGGACTTGAACGGTGTGGTGAGGTCGCAGCTGGTGCCTCAGAAGCTGCGGTTACAAGTTTCCCCCTTGTGCTTGAGGAGTGGGCTCTGCTCGTAGCATAGGCGATGTCGATCGCGGGCGCAGTGGTGAAGGCGACTGTCGACGTGGTAAGCTTGCTGAGCTCCCAGAGAACCTTGACGCTGGGGGTGACGATCGGCCATACTCAGAAGTCAGGTAGTGAGTTCCCAGGGGCAGATTGTCTGAAGCTTGCGGACGACTCGTCAGCTTGGCGACAACGGCACACGCGGAAAACACGACTCGGTACGGCTATTGATCAGTTGGCGAGCAGACTGCATGCGTGGCTGAGAGTAGCCAAACGGTTGAACATATGGCATGCCGCCCGCAGGGTAGTTGGTGGTAAATGTTGGTGCAGCTATTTCTGCATAGGTCGGCCGCATGGCTTGCAGCGGCAATGGAGCCTGCGACGGAATAGAAGAAGTCAGCTCGGTTTGGACGAGTGACCGCAGTGCAGACTCTGTTGATGTAGGCGATGTTGGTGTCAAGTGGAGAGCTCGATACACCTCCCCTCGAACAATGTGCTGAATCAATTGGCGCAAACTGGTGCTGTTGATGTCTGGGCATACTGGTTGGACATACTGGAGACATTGGACTGTGGCAGCAACAGACAAGCGCTGGGTTTTGAGTTTGTGGAACTGTTGGCATATTTCTACAATCTTCTTCACGGTTGTCGGATTATGCACGAGTATGACTTGAAAAACGTCCTCGGCGATTCCTTTCAGGAGGTGACGCACCTTTTCGTGCTCCGGCATGTTTATGTCTACTCGACGGCAAAGATTCAGCACCTCTTCAATGTAGGATGTAAATGATTCAGTTGGCTGTTGAGCGCGCAAAGAAAGCTTTCGGTCTGCTGTAATCTGTCGCATCGCAGGTCTTCCAAACGCTTCCCTAAGGCGGTTGGCAAACATTTGCCAGCTTTGAAAGTCTTGTTCATGGTTATGAAACCAAAGCTTCGCGACGTCGGACAGGTAGAAAATGGCGGTAGTCAATTTGGTGGCATCGTTCCAGTGATTGTAACGACTGGCGCAATCATAGGCGTCAATCCAGTCGTCGGCGTCAGCGTCGCCAATACCGGAGAAAATATGAGGCTCACGTTGGCGAGTAGTGAATACAGACTGAGATCCGATGTCTGCTTGGGTTGCCGTTGAGGTCATCACGGAACTCGTACTGGCAGTAGGGGGTGTCTTCGCTGCTTTCGATGTGAGAATGCGGCTTCTCAGCTCCAGACTTGATGCCGCGGTGATGGGGAAAGGCCCGCACCTCCACCAAGTGAAACGAAGAAGAATAGCGAGACAAGAAAAGTAGTGTAACTGAAGTGGCTTGTTTTTGCCGGCACTGATACGAGGTCAGATTTTATAAAGACGCGCACGATCGTCGTTCTTCTTTCTGGTCTCCAGGCTTGTCGTCTTCTTCGCTACATTTGGAAAACGTGTTGGTCGTAATTAAAAGGCGTGCCCCCAGTCTTGGCTTTACGCTTGAGGAAGCCTATGAGGGTTGTTTTGCTATTCATTGATTCATCGCTCTAGCTAAACAACAATCATGCATGTTGATCCTTTAGTCCCCCATCCAAGAAGGAGGGTCTCAATTTTGGGGCCGTCCCATTCTAGGTTGGTTCAGGTGTGTGCAGTTCACACTCTTGTTGGTTCAGCACTGAAAAAGTTGTGTAGTCACTGCGTGAGTCATAGTTTCACGTTTCAGTTTCAGTTTCAGTTTCAATTGAAATCGGCAGAGTTTCCGTCAACAATTCTAAATAAAAAAGTTGCCGGCACTTTCAAAAAATTAAAAAGCGCTACAAAAAAAAAGTGTGGTTATTTTGTATTTTCACAGGACGTCTCGCTATCTCAAGAATGTTGCAAGACGGCATGGCATCCCCTCGCTAGTTCCTCCACTTTGAAAAAGGGCCCGATGTGCGCTATGGTCACGCGGGTGCAAAGAGGCAAGCGCAAGAAGAAGCATGCTGTGTTGTGTGTGCTCCTCCGCTGCATGGCTCTGTATTCTGTGGGAAGTGTTATGCCGCAGCCAGACAGGTACATGCCTAAATGATAGCAGAGTTCTTCGATACGCTTCAGGTCCCAAAACTTCTCCGTAACAGAGTGGTACCACATCTCAGTGCTGCATGGTGCTTGGTAGGGCTGGGCGTTAATTAAAACTTGTAAACTTGTAACTAAAACTAAAAACTAAAACTTGTAACCCGAACTATCGCCACCCTTTAATCGATTAATTAATCAGTCTCATTCATTTGCATGCAAAAAACTTTTAAAACGTCAAATTTAAATTTTTATATTTTTTAAAACTTTCGCTGAATATGTGATAGAAGGCACAGTATACAATTTTGATTATGAATTAACCTCGACGTGTAGCTGAGAACAGTTCAAAAACAGTCACACTCACAGATTCTCACTTCAGCTGCAAGAGGTAAAGGGGTTCGTTGATAATCTTTGGCAAGTGTGACCTCACTCACATTAGTCTCTGTGGTGCTAAACGAACACTCGCACAGTGTTGAGGTGGCCGGGACACTTGTAACCTTCTGCACATGTCTGAAGTTACAAATCATGCCCCTACAGTGTTTACAATAGGTTCAAATTTCACCTGAAGTTTGCCCTTCGTACAGGTATTCCCGTCAACGTCTGCGTGGAGAAGTATTTATTTTTTACTCTTTTTTGTTTCCATCAAAAGATTTTTGACTGACTGACTGACTGAAAGTTAATTGCGATTAAAGTATTAGTTGATAAATCCGTAGGTTAATCGATCAATTTCCCAGAACTAGTGTTTGGATCGCGTCTTCGACTAGTACGTTAGGAAACCCGAGCCGTACGTGCACCTAAAGTTGTCCCGGAGATGCAACAAACGACGTGGCAGGAGCCGATGCGCCGTGGGTCGTGCAATCCCGGCATTTCATCGTAGAAGTTGCGTTCATTTCCTATTTATTTTCCCTTTTCTTCGTCAGTGTGCAGAAAGTATATGTTTTTCAATTACTGAACGGCGTTTTGAAATGTTTTCTACAAGTGTATCACAATCACTTGTGCGAACTGGCTCGGTGATCGGGACATATGGTTTGCAGCATGTTTTTATATTGTCGTGTACTTTTTGTGTGAAGATTGGTGTATTTTGCTGTACCAGTGTCCATCCCACTAAAACCTCAATAAGGTTGCACCACAGTGCAATCCACTTACAACAATAATGAGAAAACCCGAAAATGCACTCGGTATTACCGATTATCGTTGTATCTGGACTAGAAACTGGTCATTTCTAGTCTATAAACTGATCATTACAAGTGGTATAGACCTTTTCATGCTCCCCCGCATGGGCGCTGCCATCTTGGAATCACGTGACGCGGCAGCCATTAGGTTGCTTCAACTTGCTGCTCCGCTCTCCCCTCCGCGCCTTGTCGGATGCGTTGTATTCGTGTTTTTCGTCACGTTTCACCGCGCTTTCTTGCCTTACTTCGGAAACTGTTGTCCGATACGTCTATTCGACGACTAAGACATCACAAGGATTCAAAGGTTTATGACAACTGAGGTTTGTTGACCTCAGTTGTCAGTGGCGGAACATTCTCAGTAAGAAGCGCGTATATTTCTATCGCGCATTTCGGATCGGGAGGAGTCAAGAATAGTCAGCGCAAGGAGAGTATATGTATTTCCTAAAAGTATCGTTCTTTGTATTCATAATGCATCAAAAACAGTTTCTTTTTATTATGTGAGGAAACTCGCGGAGAAGATGGACATGCAACGAAAGTTTAACTTGTATTTTATCTGTGGCTAGAAGTAAAGGTACGCAACGTCAGGCGATTTGTTTGTTCATCATATCACACCTACATGTGTATGAGGTTGCGCAGCCAAAGCACGCCAGAAGGCATCGATCGCGTGTTGGAGGCTGGGTTTTCGAAACAGATACTTTGCCGTTCTCCCGTGTCCGCAACAAAATGCGCATCTAAAGATTTTTTTTTTTTTTTTTTTTCTGATGTGCACAACGTGTGTGTGTGTGTGTGGGGGGGGGGGGGGGGGGGGATTGGGGGGAGGGGGTCGACTTACAATCGTGTAAATACGGTAATTGTTTTCTTGGAATTAGTCTGAGATGGTTCTGAAGTGTCATTCAATAGTCGAAATCACCATGCTCTTAAACAGTGACAAATTTCAAATCTTGGCATTGATATCGGTGCAGATTTCTAGGTGGCGCGGGCTACAACCTGTGACTCCAACACTCCAACTGTGGCGTGTACCCCACGTATGCATGTATGATTCCTACCATTTTAGCCGCCCTACCAGCCCTACCATCGTTGATCATTTCCTTGTTCTGCTTTCTGCTCGGTTCTGCTTTTGTTGGTTCTTCTCGCCTTCGCTACTTCTATCACTTTCGCTTTAAGCGAGCTGTGAATGCAGCTTATGCGTGCGTTCCCGGACAAGTCATGGACTACCAAACGCAACGGGCGATGTGCCGCAGCGCGATCTGGGAGTTTTTTGATCGAGGACCTAAAGGCGCAAAAAGTTACACGTGCAAGACGTGTCTCAAAACACCGACGGCTACAACTACGACTCTGGTCAATCACCTGAAGCTTCATCCTGAAGTGTTTAAAGAGTGTGTGTTTATCCACAGCAATATAGAGTAATGCTCACGACGTGATGCACAGGCGTCAATAAACTTGGGGAAAGTTTGCTCCCTTGAATCTGTTCCAGACTGTTTTTCCAGTAGCCTAGAAAACACGTCGATATGGCTAGCTAAGCCATATCTATGTGCAAATTATTCAAGTTCTATTTTTTGTCAATTTTCTCACTTCTAAATTAAGAATTGCAAAATATTCGCTTTGCTTCGAAATTATTCGCTTCGATTCGAAACTATTCGTTCAAATTAATTATTCGCTTCGTATTCGCTTCGAAGTGAAAATTCACTATTCGCACATCCCTAGTTCTCAATCTTTTTTTTTTTTTCGGCGTAAACATTCGGTTGGTCGGTTTACCTATGAAGTTTAAGAAATTGTATACCGTGCTCGCTCCCATTTCTACAGTCATTGAAGTGATTTATTGATTGTATTTAGGTAACCAGTGCCATCCACTAAGTTTATTTTAACACAAAGGTTGGGACTTCCCGCGTAAGGAACTGCCATAGACAACTTAACAGTAGAGAGTTTTAAAATAGAGTACACAAAGAAATAACGTCGTTTCTATTTGCAAATTTAAAACGCGGTTTGGGTTCGGCGTATGCGCAATAATGACGACACTTTTTTTTTTGCGTACGCTGTTTTAACTTTTGCCAGTAACAGAAATTTGCAACATTTCACACCGAAAAAAAAAGAAAAGCCGTCTGCATAAAAGTCACAAGAATCCAGGATTGTCGATGACGAATAGAGGTTTACTTTGGTAGCTGGCGACGCTGAAATTTACAAAGAGAATCTGTTCAAACAAATACATATTTGTTCACACAGGTCCGTGAAGTGGTGCCTAGCGCTAGAATTCAGCCAAACTTTCCGAGGTATTTCTCCTCCTCCGTCCTTTAATTTTATTTGGCCAATTTTACGGAAGACAAATACTAGATTTAATTTGACGGGCCTGTCACTTATATTATATCTTGAGTAAGCAAATGTTCATATAAAAATAATTTATTGCCTAGGACCAATATCGCGAAATGCTGCTGATGAGTACTTTAGCGGGGTTGATAATTTAAGAAATTTCCTACTGGGCCTGTCAAAACATGCCTGAGTACTGAAAATTAAAAAAGAGGACGAGACAATATTACTTGTTTATATCAATTATATGCGTCATTACACGATACGTTTTTAGTCTGCGAAGTTAACTAAAGGTTGGGTGCCCACAAAAACCAAACATTGAGTAGTAAACTCGCGAGTTCATCTGTTCTGGCCGATTCCGCACATTGCAAATCAAGCTGTCGATATGCTTGTTTACATTCACGTGTTAGTCTCTTCATTAGTTTGTTTTTCAGGAAACTGGTGTCGTCGGGTACGGCCGTAAACGATGGTAATCTTCCCTGTACATCAGTCAGGTGTTTTGCAACCGACCATAATCAAATACATCAAAGGAGTTGGTAAAAAAAGCCCGTAATTTAGGCTAAAATAGACCTCGTAGTCCTCAAAGTGGTTCAGTACCCCTGTTTCATTGGTTGTGTGCTACAAAAAAAAATCGTATCACAAAATTAAGCAAAAACAAGGTACAACAGCAACATAGCCGCGTTCACGTTGAAACCGAAACCAACCGAATTGAAGCAACCTAATGGCGCCGAGTTCGTCAGCGCCCTCTATCCGCCGGTGAGGCAACTACTAAAATGAAAAGGTCTATATCGTTATATGTGCTATCATTATAAGTGGATTGCACTGTATTCAATGAATGAATGAATGAATAAATAAATAAGTAAATAAATAAAAAGTATGCGCGAACGCGACTGTCGCTGTCATTGTCCCCAACTCCCAGCTGCCGAACCTTCCGTAGACGGTATGACTGGAAAGCAACCTGTGGCAGGAAAGTCGTCTGCCAAGGATTGCGGGAGGCAACGGCATGACACTTCGGCGACATCGTCGGGAGGAAATCGAAGGACCACTTTTGGGGAAGCGCTACAGGCACTGTGGCGCTGGTGTTAACAAGGGGGCAGGGAGCTTGGCGCACTTTGTTTTGAGCATGCCAACAATCTAGCAATTTTTGCCGAGTGTCTGGCAACCAGGACGTTTAATTGGAGCTTCAGAACGACCCCCGGTTAGCCGCACCTAGATAGCGGTGACGCATCGTCATATTACGACTGTTTCTCGTTAAATGTAACCGTCCTTGGCCCTGTACGTGCAATCAACTGCTAAAAACTTCCTTATCGGCAATGATTTCCTAACACACTCTTGCGTTCCCTTTCCTTGCCTAAAATGTGACTTTTCAATACCGCCACCACCGGCAAACTTGAGTGCCGCGAATGGCAGCATCTCGTGGAGGCACTGCGGAACTGTGTACGCAATAGCCTGGACTTTTTCGCTTCTGTGTGAAAACAAATGGAAAAAGCTTATTTGCACATTCTCTCGTTAGAGGTCAGTAAAGCCTCTCTTTGTAAGGCAGCACAAGACGGACAGGATCTCTTTGGAGTCTTCTTTGACTACCGGTCATCCCCCATAAATGGCCGTCTCCGGCAGAGACACTAATGGGTTTGAAGGTGAGAACGCTCATACCAGTTCATCTGAAACTTCTACAACTGTACTACCCACACAACCAGTACCATCAGCAACTACAGAGACACCAGGACCGGCAGAATCATCGTGGAGACAAGCGTACGGCTCTGCTGCAACCACTGAAAGATGGTGACACCTTCTGGCTGAATGAAAGGTAAACTCCAGAAACCGTTCTGAATGCGGGAACTCACGGATGTGCACACTCAGATCATCGACTGGTGTGGTCTGCAGGCAGACAGACACCATCTAGGGCCATGGTTGCAGAAGCCTATTGCACATCCAGCTCTGCAATCGTCATCCAAGAATAATGTCAAGAGTTGTGTGCCAACATTGCTTACTCCAACAGAGGACTTGCCAAACTCGTGCCATACCTGGGATCACCTGCAGACGTTCAGCACTTGAAGTGAGGCTCCCCAGCCGTTGCAACAACTGACTGCAGAGTTGGACATCAGTTTTATATTCGTGAGTTCTATGGTCGCAACATCTAACGGCTGTAGTTGGCTCGTCATACCTCTGGGAATGATAGCCAGGTCCATCTCATCTTGGGGAAGCTTGGTCTTGACGGAGCCTGTGAGGTGCTTATGGTACGGGTCTAAAACAAGGATCGAGCATCCCTTGCACAGCATAGCACCTGGACGGCACTGCCAAACCAGCTTGACCCACTCCTGAACCATGGCAGCAGCCACCCTCGCGACCATCTTCTTGGGCACTTCCTCTTCAGCGGGAAGTGTCTTCCGCTTGAAACTTATGTAAGCCGGCAGCTTGTGTCCATTGGTGGTGCAGCTCAACATCTCGTATGCGGCTGACCAAATCTTAACTTCTTTCGCGCCCCTTACATTCACTGTGTATGCCAGGGACATGTCAAAGGAAACTGGTGTCTGATCAGTGTTGCCGATTTGTTTGAGTGGATAATTCTTTTCTTGTCTCTTTTTAGAGCGAAGCTCTTGGGTGCCCGTTTCCGGCTTGAGTGGCGTCGCCGTCGGCATAACCGCGCGTTGCATGATGGGACGTTTCCCATAATGACGTCACACGTAACCGTCACGCAGGTCACTAGGGTCAGGGGTGACGTCACGAGTGACATCACGAGGGTCACAAGTGACATCGCGAGGATCACGAGTGACGTCGCGCTTCCAAAGTGAGTGAAGTTGCAAAAGCGCGACCTCGCGCTTTTGCAACTTCACTCACTTTGGTTTGGATAATTTACGTGGTCGCAGGAGGTGCAGATGCTCTTTGAGTTTAGACGAAGCTTGCCACCTCGGCTTCTACTTCAGGATGTCAACCTTTATGCTGTCTTGAGAATGCCATCCTTGTTGCAGCCCATTCAAGCAAGTGAGCACAATGTTTTCTCCAACGACGCACATTCTTTTCGTTGACGCCAAAGTCTCAGTGGGCCTGGAGGTTGGACGATTTTTCAGCAGCCAAAACGACTTTACGCTTAAAAGCCGCAGCGTAGTGGGACTGACTGGTCGGTGCCATCGTGACGAAGAAACAAACCTGAACCTCGTGAAAAAAACATTTAAAACCGCGGACTGTGGTTAAGGTACACAGCATAGGTAGCTGAACAGACGTCCTATGCTTGCTGACTTGTCGTGGGAATAATCAAGATGGCGTCGACGCCGCGTCGGTTTCGGCTAGTTCCGGGCATAGCTGTGAGATGGCGTAACTAAGATGCAGTTCCCAAAGCCATATATAGGGATAGAGTCTGGACATCTATTGTCCTCGGCGACCTGTCGCCATCCGTACCTTCACTCCTCCCAGACTCCTCCCAACTAACGTCAGGCCTGAACTGCCTAGCAACGGAAAGACGCCAAGGGAACGGCGCGGGCATGTCCACCATTACTGATTCCAGGCCAATGCGTGCGCATGCAGAGTCGCACGATATCCTGCGTACCTGACTCTTATTTTACAGCGATGCTGTTTATGGCTAGGGTTCCGTGGCTTTTTCGTGTGCAGTGACTAAAAACTCTACACTCGCACCTCCGCACGCGCACGCCTTCCCGTATAAAAGATTCGAAGTAAATAACCAAAATAAAGCGTTGACGAACGTGCGTGCAAGGTCCCATTTGTTCTAGGCTTTTGCTTTAGAACAGTTACTGCTGCAGACGCCAGCACGTGCCGCGCGTGGAACACCATTACCTGCATTCTCCTTGATGCTTGGGTAATTTAGCAATAGATCTATTCAGTAGATTAGTTATCAATAGGCACCTTTTTCAAGACCAGTAGACTCTCAGATAGATAACAAAGGTTTCTCAAAGATTTGCCACTGTGCGACCCACGTCGGCCATGTCTACACTCGCATTGTTCTCTCTTTGTCGTCGTTCCAAGCGTTTGCGTGCCTAGTTTCCTTTCCTTCTGCTCTGCCAGGGTGGCAGTCCCGTCGCGCATGTCTATTTTCTGCTGGGTGGCGGTCCCGTCGTGCGTGTCTAGTTTCCTCCGGCTCCTCGGGGCAAGTCTGTGTCATGTGCTAAAACAGCTTCGCTGGTACCTTCACGGAGTGGAATGGCTCATGATTTTTTAGGTTTTCTGGTAAGAAAATGGTCGGTTGTTGTGTGGTTGAGATGCTCCAATCACAGTCGTCACAGTTTTAAAATTTTTTTTACGATTCTAAAAGAAAAAAAAAATGTCGCAAAATATGGTTGAAAAAAATGAAGCGCGACAATTGTGGATGCCCATGGAAGGCTCCAGTCTTTGTGAGGTCTTCTTCTCTTATAAAATGGAGTTTTCGTCGCAATAGAGAAGAAAACTAGCAAACTAGTTGCTACACAAAGCTTGCATGTAATGTGCAATGTCAATAATTACAGCACGAGACAGGGACGTCCCATGTGTAAACCGTTTTCCCCTGCCTTCTTCTCCATACCGCGAAGTGAATAAATTTATTATTTGATGCATTCTAATAAACAAGAAGAGTTGCTGTTTGGGCTAGTTGGTTGGTCATTTCATAAAACTTGTGCGTGCGCAGCAAAGAAGAGGACGAAGGGAGGGCAGGACACAAACGAGGCGCATTTTAATAAACATTATTTTTTGTATGAAAAAGCTAGTTTTGTTGTCTTTTTATCTTCCAATATTTTTATGCAATGACATGGCGATGGATACTGCGATCTCAGCGCTGTTAGGAATGGACAATCAATTGAGTTAAATCTATTAAAACGAGCAAGCTTACCATTCGCGAAGAGCTGCCTGACACTGAGTCACTCAAAGTTTATTTCATAACCTTCCGTTATGAAATAGACGGCTTTAACGTTACGACAAACGTTAGTGTCGGCGCCGTTTTTAATGCCAGCAAACTCGCGCAACCTACATTTATTTTATTTATTTATTTGTAACCTTCCGGCTTCCTAGATGATCGGAGAACAAGATTGCTTTTTCATTGCTGAGAGAGTTTGGTGGAGGCACGCGGTAAGCATGCACGGCATGGCCATCCCATATCAGGAGTAGCAATTGCTTCGATCAAGCCATC
Organism: Ixodes persulcatus; assembly: GCA_013358835.2. Lineage (NCBI taxonomy): Eukaryota > Metazoa > Arthropoda > Arachnida > Ixodida > Ixodidae > Ixodes > Ixodes persulcatus. Next base: position 220,288 of record JABSTQ010011461.1, read on the forward strand.
TTGTTTGACACACTGACGCATAGTCAAGAGGAAATGCAATCAGGGAGAAACGAAACTCTGGTAAACTCTCGGATGAAGGGCTTTAGCTCACTTTACAATCTAACAAATAATTTTCTTCAAGAACATGGGCAACGATGGCATTCTCGTATACACTCGTGTATCAGAATACTCTACGGAAGACCCCTCAGCTGCAAATTAGAACTTGTTATCGTTGCGCACTCGTAAAATATCAAGAGGCGTCAACTAGAACTGAAAATTGTGAAACTTACACGAGCATAATTTGCGCAAATGGGGGTGTGACACGGCGCATACGGAGGGAGAATAGATAAGGTAACCCGGAGCCAACTTAACATGGCTCCCGGTAACAGTGTAAAAATTATTCCTGCAATCTACGCAAAATGTATTAGCCAAAATAAACAAAACGGGTGTATATTAAAGCGTCCCAACCAATACATTCCCGCGACAATTTTACAACATATTATACATATAAAATTTGTTTGCGTAAATATTTCTAAGTTCGCAGTTCTAATCGCTTATGTAAAAAGGCCCCTGCTGGTATTGTGACCCCCCCCCCCCAACTCTCGATTTAATTCCCGCAGCTCGGACGCAAAACTTTCGTTAATGGTGAACAGGGCATTATCAGGACGAACAGGTTATCGCTGATGAAGGAACCACCGACAATTTATTATGTATCAGATTCTCCAACATGGCAACGAAATAAGAACTGAAAATATATTCTGGAATGCTTATCCATATACTTTCAGAATGCGAGAAAATATGCAAGAAGGCAAGCAAGCTTGTATACAATGCTTCGAGTCTTCGAATAAAATACAGTTCGAAGATTCTATCGACGAACTACACTTCCTCCCTAAGATTTGAGTTTCCCCAATGAACAGTTTGTCTTTTCATAATAATCAAAATATGAAGAGAGAGAGAGCTAGATATTACCAAAATAACTGTGCGAGCTTAGAGGCTATATCTCCGAGAAAACATAATTTCACTTTCGATAACGCAAAGTCATAAAAGCTCCAGATTTATGAAAAGAGAACCAAACTGAGAAATACCAACACCCCAAATACAAAGTCCACAAATGCAGGTTCCCAGTTATATTCTATTTCCGGGTATAAACACTGATCAACGCCTACCTACTGCAACAAGATTGATTAGAGCTAAAATTTAAATCAGACTTTACCTGGCATCATTAACGTTTTGGGTGAGGTTTTTGAAAATAAATGTTGCTATTTGCTATTTATTTATATATTTTTCTTCAATAGGTTTCTCCTTCGTCACCTGAACTTAAAGCTACAGTAAGGATATTTTAGATAAATGAATGGGGCTCTGTCTGTTTTATAACATAATTTAATAAGATGATGTTAGAGTGCTGTCCGCAATATCTATGGAGGTCTTGAATTTATCCGGTCCTTGAAGGAGGGCGTCCGCCCGAAACGTTGTGTATTCCTTCCCCTCTGCCTCCTTCTTTTAGTGTAGCACAATCACATATATTTGGCGATTTTGTGTTCAAACTTTAGTTTTCCTTGAAAATATCTATTCTTAATTAAAAAAAAGCGATTAGACGTACCTGTAACAGATCCCAGGCGAAAATCAGTCCGCTTCCAGCTGGATTATGGAACTGGAAATGAAGCAGTCCAGCTGGATTCCAACTGGACCCAGCTGGAATCCAACTGGGTCCAGCTGGAATCCAGCTGGACTGCCTCATTTCCAGTTCCATAATCCAGCTGGAAGTGGACCGATTTTCACCTGGGATGACTTGAGAGTGAATCCTACATCAAGCTGAACTTCCCGACCCCGAGTCATTTGCGCGTAAGACACCGATGGAGAAATCCAGAGCCCGCAAAAGATTGACGCTCCCTACAAACTACGGTTGCGAGTGTGGACTGGGCGGTCTCCGACGCGGCTTTCCCTGGTGTCAAACCGTGAGACAGTGAATTATTGCCCAAGGGTCAGTACCGTGGATGACTTGCCCCCTCCTCCCAACCTCCCCAGATGGTCATGTTCACTGCCGCTCATGGCCTGCTCTTCAGTGAGTCGTCTCCACAACACGTGGTTTATTACCGAGGCTGGATTCTTCGATGCCAAAACCGCCCGTCATTTGGTGCATCAGCTGCGTGGCACTCGGAGCGGCTCTTGCAAAAGCAACCTGACCCCCCCCGTTCTCAGCACACGGAGCGCGGAGATGGAGGAAACACAGAAGGAATTGCCCATTAAAATGTCAAGTGCAGTTAGGCCAGCGAAGTTCTGAAAACAGGGTGCATTATGCCCCGTGAAGATAGTTATCGTTCTTTCCCTTTTCCCTTGGCACAACTTTTCCCAACCTCCCTACTGATGTCCGCACGGCCCCGGGCACTATTTCGACGGACAAGTGGATGCGGATGTAATAGTATGCAAAAATGAAGGGGCCCGAAGGGAAGCTGAGAACTTGTTTTTCGGGCCGCTTCACCACCTTTCTACTTGGGGCTGGAATCTGGGCTTCATCACCACTGAGCATTCATTGCTGCGGGTATTGCGGTGTTCTCAGAAACGGGTGCGCCCCTAGCCAGGTTTCGGGGTGGGGGATCGCAGAGGCAAAAAGTAGGGCTTGGTTGCCCTCTTCTTTCCATTTGTTTCTTCCCCGGAATGCGGGCCAAGACGTCTCCCTTTTTTGATGTTCTGATAGCTGCTCTAGATTTTATTTTTTAAATTGTTTTCGGTTGTTTTTCCAATTGTCAGCGAACCCAACGGTCACTCCGCTTGCTCAAGGGGGGGGGGGGGGGGGAGTCAGTTTGGCTTGAGGGTGGCAACTGCCCCTTTTGCACCCCCCTGCCGACGCCCATGGTACGGGCTGTTGCCTTACTGCGGTGCCGCGGCTCTCCTGAGCAAATAAAGATTACTATTATTATTATGATTAACAGACACCTCCTGATTAGAGATTGCTGCTGCTGTTATAATAACTACCAGTATCAGTTGCCGAAAATAATCCCTGGAGAAGGGGGACCTAGGACAAACACAAATCTCCAAACACAGCTAGGTGACTGGCGCGCAACTGCAAAAATCTGCCTGGTCCTGGTAACGAACCAGGGACCTCTCTACTTCCAGTGGAGAGCTCTACCAACTGAGCTAACTAGGAACTTTTTGCTAACTTTTTTTCTTTCTCCCCCTTGTTACCCTTTCCCAGTGATTATTTTCTTATTTTCATCATTCTTGTCCAGCTCGCTTGCACCCTTGGAGTTAATTGCATTATCAGTATCAGTTGGTGGTAAATCCCACACTATGCATCCAGTAAAGGGCTGTTCGAACAGGACACCTCAGAATGCGTGGGCCACACAACTGTGCTATGTGGCTTGTGCCGGTCCACTTTTGTCCATTTATTCTGCTGGGGGAAAGCTTCGCTACACTTCTGTCCTTGAAGGAGACCTAGAGCGCGCTCATCACGTGTGTCCGAATAGCCACTCGGGCACCCTGTTGGCTATAATCAGCCAAGGCCTCCACCGCTGTTCATGTCCGAGCTTCCCAAAAGTGAGAAAGAGAAAGATACAAGGGCGAGGAGGCCAAGCCTCTTTGCTTAGCCGAACCCCGCGCGGCACAACGGATGGGCAGTATACCATTGGCAGGACGCGTGTGACCTCGAGCCTGATGAGCACCGAAGAGCAAAGGAGGCGAAGAAGAAAGCTGTGCTGTTCGCCTGGTTAATGTCCAAACAGAAGACAGACGGCCATACTTCAACTTTCACCTCATATGCTGATGAAGCATCGCTTCGCGCATCCTGAACTGTCCTGTCTGGACAGCCCATCACATGTCATTCGGCCTTTCTGGCCATAATGTTGCTGGTTGGTGACACAGTGCACGTCAACTACTGAAACATGACGAAATGACCAGTTGACCAATGGAAAAACTGGGATACCCAAGAACGGCAGTGACATTAATAAACAATTTTGGGAGGCAACGATACAATTGCAAATCTAAGATGGAGCTAAATGAGCCAAGGTCGACGAAGTATCAGATGGTGCTGGCAGATGCAATTAACGAAACTGAGAAGCACGCAGCACTGCAATGATCATAGTTTAAAGGAACCTTGAAACAATTTTCTGACTTGCCAAAACAGCCACCTAGAACGAATCCTCAGTTTTACACACAACGCGCATTAGGCTTTCTTGCCAAGCGTTAACTCTTGCGGAAAAAATCGAAAGAAATACAGCATCACACACCTCCTAAGCTCGTGGTCAGAACATGCGATTACATGATCAGGTGCTGGTTGCACGTAAACAATGTCAAGAACAGGCTGGGGAGGGCAATGCTGGCTCCCAGATTACCTTTAAGTTTGGCGACTTTCATCGCCCCGGTAATTCGACGAGAGCCCCAATCCAATTGCTTATCCAGATACCAACTGCACCCAAGCCGAGTGCCGACGAAATGCTGGTGTCCATTACATGAGATGCATTTGGCTGTTTCCATCCTAGTATGGTGCCTGGAATGCATCTCCGAGTGTTGCCTTTCACCGCGTCCCAAAAAGTGGTCCCTCATTTTCCGCTCGATGACGTCCTAAAGGTGTTGTCGCCAACCGTGATCCTGACAGAGTCGCAGCAGCTGTGGCGAATGTGGCAGAGGCCTGTTCTGCAGCGTGTCGTTCTGCAGCGTGTCGCTCTGCAGCTTGACAGCGTACGGAAGCTTCTGCAGCCAGGACTTGGGACGTGGCAACGAGCAACGCTCGTATTCACTCGTGCTTTTTGCCAGGACTTGTGGCCCGCCAAGATCATGACGTCCGACAGCACGACACTCTGGCTTCCGCGACGTCCTTCGTTGCCCCTTCGAGGCCACTTTCGATGCACCGGCAGGATAGGACACTAAACACACCCGCCGAAGGTGCGGCTTAGGCACCATAGTCCGAAGCAGCAGCCAATCGGACGGGATGTTTTCGACTGCTAGCGGGCTTCCTCGGCAAATAGCGCATATTAGTGACTCTACGCTTTAAAAATTGTGACGAAATTCACGGGAAATTTTGTGAAGACGTGGGATGACTCGACGAATCCACCGTGAATGTCTGGCATGCGTACGGACGCCGTTTTTGTCGCAGAAATGGGTGAGCATTTCAGGGAGTATTTCGCACCTGCAGCAGCATGCCAGATATAAGTAATATATTTTTTTTAAAAAAGCTATATTTTAGGAATATTTTTAATGCCGTTTGTGACGAACGAAGGCATATTGGAGGGCAGTCGACGACGGCGCTAATCGCGACTGATGCAGAGCGGGCGCCCTCTCACAGGTAACGCGGGAAGGAACCCCTTTCCAAAGCACAGTTCCTCAACCTAGTCGATCGACGACGTTGACTCGGCAAGAGTTGAGACATCAGCAATATGCCTTAGCAGACGGCAGCGGTGCATTGTAGGAGTCTCCAAATGGCGCGTCGAGCGTCCCATGCCATCCGTGCGTCAAAAGTGGTCCCGACGTAAAAACAAATTCTGTCGCGGAAGTCGGCAGCACATTTTATCGCTCGTCACAATCATGGCGGTTGGTCGTAGAAGCACCAAAGAAGAAGGCGAGCGGACGCAAGGGTTGGCGTCATCGCTGCGTCCCAACCGTCGACCAGTCGGCCGCAGGGCGACCTACGGCGGAACGGGTGTCTCCTGTATCCACCCGCACCGGGATCACAGCGAGCGACTAAACGCACCTGCTGCTATGTCACGAGGCGAAAATCGAGGGATAAAAAATTAAGAGGCGGTAAACACACCAGCTGGAGACGTGCCCCAAGCACAGTAGCAACTAATGTTACTAGATCGCTTCAGAGAAAAAAAACTTCCCTAGTCTCGACCGTTCTTGCAAATTACGTGAAATTTCATCGTCCACAGTCCCTCATTCAATTTCCGAATTACCATTAGCCATAAAAGACTGGAACGCACTATATGACCACATTGTTTTCATAAATGACACTAACCTATATGTAGCTGCCACTACCCTCTTCCTCTCTAACACCCCTATATAGATTTTAGTGTTTTAGCATTTGTTCAAGTTGTGTTGATTGTAATCTTGTATATAAGAGAAAGATAAATGATGATGATGATGATAATTACGTACAATGAGCAGCGTTCGAAACCCTGTGCAAATTTTGTAGCGGTGGTGCTGCTGGTACACTTGGTATGCGTCATCTGCTAGCTGTTAATTTTGGCCGAAAGCCACTCTGTACTTTGAAACACAGAGAAACACGCAGGGAGGTTCTTGTCGGCAACTCGCTGGGTCTAGGTGAGGCTATCGTAAATGTGTTGCACGCGCAGAGGTGCTTCTTTCTGTACTTTTAGCAGGCGAGAGTTCCGAACACATTTAGATACCCACAGGACCACGAGGACACGCATCATTAACAGGACGAGAATCTTCTAAACCACGCAATGCAAAATAACATCTTCGTACATATCTCGTAAACAGATTGTTACCTCGAAAGCACGAAGAAAAGTGGATGATGACGATGGTAACGCCTGCCAATTGGTGCGTGTGCCCCCTCGAAGGGAACACACAAAGCAGGCCCCCTCCGAAGCAGAGTTCAACAGCAGAGCTCACTGAACGTTGTTTGTAAACACACCCCTCAGAGACATGTTTCAAACACAGTGATGACGGCAGACCACAGATCTAGGTAACAACGTTGGTAGACTCCGTGTCACCTTATGATTGACTGTGCAGACACTACGAGCTGTCGAAGTCAAGTCAGTGCCACGTGGGTGTTGTGACCTTCGGGACAGTCAGAGCGATGCGCAAAGAGCAGGGTGCAAAAAAATCATGATTTATTTTTGAAAGATCAGGTTAATTTGATTCAAATCACTATAGCTAGAAAACAGAGATTCTTTACCACTGGATGTAGTTTTCAACATGGTAAATTGATTAATCAGTTCGTCCGATGACTGATAACAGTGGAGAAGAAAGAATTACTGCAAATGTAAAGTACAATTTAATTAACCTTATTGCTAGAGTCTCCACCATACTAGAGCCAAAACAGCTCGATTTGTTTAACCAGTTCAAAAGTTTTCTTTTCTTGTTTTCTTTTGCGTTCTGACTTGATTGCAACAGGACATTACTCGCCTAGTTCTCGTTTCCTAAGTATTCCGATTTTGTTGCAACAGGACGTTACGCAGCTGAAGGACGAACCGGAAGGTAGGAACCAAGCTCAACGGTCGACTTGCTCAGAAGAGCACTTCTTTTTGCACGCGTTCAGTCTTGTATAAATCTTGCTTGGCGATTCTTTGATCTAAATACAAAACAAATGCACATAGAAACTATGAAGTAATAGATAAATGATAATAAAAAATATTTTCGGAATCATTTTTGCGGAAAAGGCTCGACTTAAGTCATCATAGTAAAACTGGTTCAATTAAATTGTGATTTACCTAAATCACGATTTAAATCGTACTGATTTTTATTCTCCACCCTTTCGGGGAGTGTAATCCTGTGATATGTTCCCAGCACTACATTGGCTGGGATGGCTCGTAGCTGTGGCCCATTGTAAAGTCTGGTTCACATTTGAGTGTGCTCGACACCGTTGCAACCTCTTGCAAGCACTTACGACGGGAACACGCTGGGGCCCTTTATTGGGTAGCCCTGGAACATCTCTAATCCTCCGTAAATTTTTTAACACATTACTCACTCACCACGGGCCTGCAATATTTCTGAGAGTGTTATAAGTAGGACTTTGCGTTTTCAGAGTTTATTTATCGTGAAATTCGGAAGATGTTTTTCGGAGTTTATTTTCTGCCGAAAAATCGGGGTTTATTGGAGTTTATTTATGTTAGGTTTCCAGTTCTAAGATTGGAGTTTAAATTTACTCTGTTCACAATTTTCCAAAGTACAAAAAAAAGATCCAAACATAAACATACCCTAAATTTATCGGAACTAACCTGTACCCCATGACATTTCCGCAGCTGCATTTGGCATTGCCACCTTGCCATTGGCAATTTTAACTACTATCCCACGACAAATATTGCAAAGAAGTGTTGCCTCAATAACCGTCGATACTTTAAAATAACTAAACACCAAGTCGTAGTCGCTGGGAAGCACGGAAAATTCAGCTGCCCTCCCCGCCCATTGAAATATACGGGTTCATAGCTATCACTATTGTAAAAACACTTTCCCTCCTTTCTCCGAGAAGCGCACAAATACAGTGGAATCTCGTTAATTTGAACCCGAGGGGGACCAGAATTCTGTTCGAATAATGCAAAGTTTGAATGATCGGGAGTTTTCTTCCTAGAAACACATAGGACAGGACCTGCGTGTTAGTTTTAATTATCCACGAGTTTGAATTAAGAGGGTTTGAATTAACGAGATTCTACTGTAGTATGATCCTGACTAGAAACCTAAACAATGGCTTTCGTTGTGACCCAAAGGTACCACCACCCGTTGTCCTGAACAAACCTCGACGAGCTAAAGGGTAAACCCCATCCTGTCGGAAGTCCAAGATTTCAAAGGAAACTAAAGTGGAATTCCTCAGGACCACTGATCCTGTGTTTTCATTAAATTGATTAATGAAATGCCATCTTTTTTGCTTTTTATTTTGCCGTCATGACTCAAAATTTTGAGGCGTCTGGATAAATTCGAACTGATGAAAATTTTACCAGCGAGTGCTTTTAGGCTTTTTTTCGGATTTCTCGTGCATTCTCATACATCTGACCTCGCAAGTACTGCAAAACCTAGAGTCCAATGATACTAAGATCACGGCTTCAGAGATTCTAGGTACGCAAAGTTCTCCTCTGGCCCTTTCAATGCTCATCCGCCCAGTAGAAGGAGCGTAGTATTAGCGCAGCTTCTCCAGAGTTCCGTAAGGCGGTGTTCCTTCAGAGTCAGCATCAGCATCTCAAAGGTCAAGTGTGTGCATGCGGCATGGAGCTCGTATTTTTGTTAACACCACGAAGGCTGAGGAGTGTAAGCGCATTGAGATACGATTCAAGTGCCGCTCAGCTTGTGCGCTGGCTCTAGCAGAGCTTTTTTTTTTTCACCCAGCCTTCACTAATACCCCTGTTACGCGGGCGCACTTAACCGCGGTTAATTCAGCTTAACTGCTGTTACGCGGCACCACAGATACCGCACTATTCTCTCGAACAGCTATTCCATAAGAAGCGAAGAGCGCGCGTGCACTGCTTCAATGGATGATCAAAATGCTCAAGCGCACGTTCGCCCATAGCTTTGAGTGCGTAGCCGCAGAATGTTGTCGGAAAATATTGTGCGCTAACTGTGGCTTAGGGTAACTGCAGTTAAGTGTGCCCGTGTAACAAGGGTATAAGACACGGCTTCTAGCTAGGGTGACCAGACGTCCCGTTTTGGGTGGGACAGTCCCTTTTTGGGTGGGACAGTCCCTGTTTATTCCCTAGGGACATAATTTTGTAAAAGATAAACATACTAGCTATGAAAATGTTACTTCCCATACACCACAATTTTGAGCTTTTCCCTTTGTTACATCTGCCAGACTTTTCCTGTAGTACTACTGAATTTTGCATGTTAGTTTGGCGACAATGAAACAGTGACGATAGTCGCTTGTGCGACTCCGGAACAATATGCGTTTCTACGCTTAAATGACTACACTCGTTTTCACCTCCAGAAAAAAAAAAGGAAGTTTTGCACATTGTTCATGCGCCACAGGAAGTAGTTTTTACAATATTTGGTTATTGGAAAAAAAAAGAGATGCTTTCGGCATTTGAAACGGATCCGTCTTGGTAAGACAACATCTATCTAATCTAAAATGTACCCACACATATCCCAATTCTCTACACGAAAGGGGAAAATAGGAAAGCTCCTCGACGAGCCAAACTTTTGTTACTGCGGTTCTTGAGGTGAAAATTAGTATAGTGGCACACTTCTCTTTTAGACACCCCCCCCCCCTTCCCCCCTCTCACCAAACCCGAGTGTACCGTTTCCTACCCTGAGGATAATGGGTCTTCCTACTTCTAGCAAGCTGACCACGATCATCAGTACACGGTGGGAGAGCTTGTCAGCAGAAAACTGCGCTGCGGCCAAAGGGCCGAAGCCGTTGAGGCCCCGCCAATAGCGAAGCCGTGGCAGGCGGCGTCCGAGAAACTTTCGAGCGATATGTGACAGGCAACAGAACGGAAGTGATGGGCAAAATTAAATTAACAGAGATATCACGAGAGAAACGGTGTAACTCGAAGTCCTAAGCGCACGGCAAGTCAAAGAACCTCTCTCGCCTCTACTCAGTAACACAATCAGGAGGGGAAAAAAGAGAATAACATTTTGCCTGCTGAGTTTCACAAAGACAACAGTATTTTTAGATTGGAAACTTTATTAAGACAAGCCACTGAGTCACCTTTATTTTTCGATCAAAACGACTGGATGCACAGTTTGTTTGAAAACAATATCAGGCATGCATTTATCCTACATCCTTTCCGGTTTTAAAAGTGCACTGCTTGAATTCCAGCCTACCGCTTCCTTCTAAAAGTAAAGCGCGTTGTGGCAAGAAGCAACAAGTATAATTCGGGCAAACAAGTGCATTCTTACTATTCGGGCAGCTAGCCAAGCAAGCCCGACGACGATGATGATTTGTTATTGTTACCCATGTTTTTTTTCAAAGTCCAGTCTCTCCTGGAGAATGAAATGGCCGGAGGAGAGCTTTGCGCACCAGGAACCCCGAGGCCACACCCAGACTGGAAGTGTTCCAGACTGGAAGTTCCAGACTGGAATTGCCAAGAATCTTAGAGGCCATGTCCAGACTGGAAATGTTCCAGACTGGAAGTTTCAGAATGGAAGCGCCAACGATCTTGGAGGTCATGCCCAGACTGGAAGTGTTCCCGTGCTATCCGATAGATAGTGCAGTCTGTTCTCTTGTCCTAAGCAGTAACAAAAGGTTGCAATGCAGTCGAGCGCACTCAAATGCAAACGTGTGAAGTACGGCGACGGCAGGCAACGTTCCAGTTTTTGCCTTGGCAGACGGCACACCCACCTGGTGGAATGGCTGGAGCCCGCTGCAGCCGGGCGGCGGCTCCTCGCTGCGGCGGCGACGGCGCTTGCGGCACGCGCTCTGCGCCTGGTCGTCTCCTGGGACCATCCCCACAGCGACCGCCTGGGCCCCGTGGGGCTCGAGCCGGGGGTCGAGGTCCGCAAAGATGGCGTCAATTTCGAAGGCGGGGTCCGCAAGCTGCCGCAGGATCTCTTCCTCCTCGTCGATGCCCAGGCCGTGCAGGTCCGTGTGGGTCAGTTCCGTCAGGACGTCCGGCTGGGGTTCCACCATCACGTTGGGACCGCTGTCCTGGGGGGTCCACAAACAACCGGCGAGGGTTAGAATGGGGCCAGGCGATAACACACTGCAGAGTTCATGAGAAGGCAGGAGACAACCGGCAATATCCCGGGTAATAATCAGTCCATTACCAGCTGGAGTATGGAACTGGTCTTAGCTGGATCCAGCTGGATTGTCTCAATTCTAGCTGGATTCTTTCATTTTCAGCTGTATTGAGGTGCATTGTCTCATTTCCAGCTGGATCCAGGTGGATTGTCATATTTCCAGCTGGGTCCAGCTGGAGCCAGCTCCATAATCCAGCTGCAGGTGGACTGACTTTCACCTGGGAGGTTTATGGCAGTTTTTTCCTCAAACTCCCTTTCATCTTTTAAGGTGCTGTCCAGCACTCCAAGCATACTTTCAAAGAGCTCTGCATTGTTTTGGCAGTCTAAAACCAGCATCTGTGGAAGAGTGGTCCCACCCAAAAGACTCACCAGCACAACAATAAGCTGTCTGGACTCTGTGATAGACTTTATTTAGTAGGCAGGTATCCAGAATTGTATCTGAACCAACCCCATGTCCATAAATGCACCTAGCTTGTATATAATGCACTGCAAATATTTTATAATTGATCTTTATTCTCTCTTGCACCCCAGGTCCTTATTATCCCTTTGCTGTTTTTCTTTTAACAAATCACCATTGTATTTTTCATAGTCAACATATTTCCTCTCTCTCTCTCTCTCTCAAACACACTCTCTTTCTCGCTCTCAAAATTTTAGATCTTAGGGAATGCCCATTTCTCTTTATTGGTACCTGAGCAATGCCTCCTGGTTTTGTCACTGATGCAGCACAGCAGCACAGAAGCCTACAACAGCCCTTGTAAACATACATATGCACACAAGGGGTGCTTGTCACTGGCTGTGGTCATAAGTGGCTCAGGTTTTCTAAGTACTTAAATTGAGGGACACTTTGATAAGGAGCAGGAATCGCCAAGGGATACTCTGGGGAACCCCTAGGGTTACTCTGTGGAACCCCTGGGGGTACTTTGGGGAACACCTGGGGTACTCTGGGGTTATCCCCTGGGTTCTGAGGAAACATGTTTGAGCGCCCATAGTCTACAGATTGAGATTATTAAAAGGACCAAGAGATGATTTTGTACCTTGGGATTTCGTACAGTGGCACCAATAAATCTTGAACGTTCATTAAACCTAAACCAAAAATAGGTTTTTGTTTCAGTCCGTTAACTTTTATGAAAAGAAATGCTGCGAACCCAGCTTTCCTCCTCGTCTCGCCAGCAAGACGAGTGGTCACAAGTGTCGCGACGCATTGTACCACAGAAGCGCTGCCCAATCCTCTGGCCCGTGGCCAGAACAAGCTGCCAGGCATTCTTGCACCGACACATGCTGCCAATGTTTATCATAGCCATGCAACTAGGTTGGCAATGCTTACAGCAAAGCATGTGCCTAACACAGGCCATCGCTATAGTTCTTCAATTCCCGTCACAGCAAAAATCACGTTCCTCGCTCCCCCCCTACCCTCCCAGTTTTTGCCCCACTATGCGATATTCAGCTAGTAAATTTGAAACCGAATACCATTTCCTTTTTCCCTTTAAAGGCTGACCCGTAGAATATTTAGCACGGCTGAAAATCCCTCTATAGTATAGCACTTAGACGGCAAGATGGTAAAGAGATAAATTTTTTTTGTTAAGGTTCGCAGCAGGAACTTGGTCTGGTCTTTACTGCAGATGGGCCACTTTGCCAGCAGAGTACGGCTGCTAACCTGGGGTCCTTAATGTGCGTCGTGCAGCAGCGGTTAGACAGCTCCGTGCCGGTGCGATGCTCATCCACATCATAACACAGAACACGGTTCAAAACAAGAAATAATCTCTAGATTCTGCCGCCTTGGTGACTCAGAGAAAAAGGGGCCTGCCAATACTCTTCAACGTTTTAGCACGTTAAACCCATGAATTTGACCTCGATCGCTGGATTCTGTGGTAGAGGATTTCGCTGGGCGTGGTAGGAGCTGATGCAGTGCACTAACGGACATGGTCACAGTCCCCCTGGCAGGACATATAGGGTAATTCCTAATGGGCACAATAGCGACATTCAGGGACCCTAAATTGCGAGTCCTTCAACTGGACTAATGGCAAAGAGACAAGAGAGAAAAGCTAATTGCAATTAGCCTTTCAATGGAGACAATAAATTTTATTTCTCTCTTATTTACAAAACAAGCTGTATATATCATAAATCGAAACCTGAATTTTCAAGTGGGATTCGAAAGCATTATCAGATGCTAAATTTAATTGCAGTATTTTACTGATTACAGTTTGCAGCCGGTGTATAGTCTGCAGGGGAAAATTTCGGCTGAAAGAACATGTTTTTCCTTAGATAGTCTGCACCTGCTGCACAGTCCGCTCTTTAAGTTTAAAGCAACATTTGTGCCACGACTTAATTTAGACAGAACTTTGGATACGGCAGAACGGTAAATACTTTACTAGGGGGGAATTCAAGGCACTCCCCATTCAACCACACCAAAATTCTGAAGCGGTTCAGAGATAAAAATAATAGAGAACTGTACGAGGCGCAAGTCATCCTCACCAGTGGTGAAAAATGCATAAGCGCTCCTTCAGTGACCCGAACACAAAAAGAACTTCAGTTCCTAATTTTTTAATTGTTTGCTTTGAGTTCTTTTCCTTTCTTTTTTATCCTTGTTTTCTTTCTTTTTTGTTTTTATAGACAATTTTTTATGTGACATGTACTCTGTCTTTAGACAAAGACATGATTCCCGCATGGCCTGTGTGTGTGAGCCTGCCGGTGAATCAACTGTTCATGACGCCTGGCATGGACTGTAGCGCTCGTCTTTTCCTTTCATTCCTCGGGGTGCCGACATGGGATATGGTGCTCTCAGCATCCATGTCATTACAACTTTATTGTCTTAACGTATTGTCACAAAATGTTTTACTTCGAATTCTAAAGCTAAATTTGTTGTCTTGGTGACAGCTGAGAGTGTATTTCTATCTTTCTCTTTTCCTCTTTTCACTTCCACCTTGTCTTTCTTTACATGCTGTATTAAATTGACAGTTGTAAATAAGTGCTCTGTCCTGTCCCCTTCTTCTCTTCTTAATAATTTGCGCTTGTTAATTCACAGTCTAGATGTTCAACCAACTAGCCCCCCCCCCCAATCGACCTTGATGCACTCCCCGTGAACGCAGTACAGTTAAACCCGTTTATAACGAACAGCAGGAAAAGCTACGATCAGTTCGATATAGCAAGTAATTCGATATAGCAAAAACCATTTACAACGAACCTCCACGATGCGTTTGTTGTAAGCAGAGTTTGTTCTTTTAGCTTATCTCCCCTTCTAAATCGCCTCTCTTTGTAGACAACCGTTTTGGGATGAAATTTTTTTTTGTTTTCTGTGCATGCGTGCAGAGTGAATTTTTTAGCGTTCTGCCCTTCTGAATCGCTTCTCTTCAATCAAGTTTGTTCACAACTTGAGCTTTTGGGATTTTCTATCTTTGCTACCTTTTTTTTTTTGTGGGGGAGGGGGGGTGGGGCAGGGAGGGACAGGCTAGACGACGATTGTTTGCGCGTTTTTGGAAGCCTTTCCAGGGGAAAAAAGTTTGATATAGCCAATATGTTGTTCGTTATAAAGAGTACTTTTTACGTGCATTTTTATTTATATTTTCCGTGAGTTCGATATCGACAATCATTCGCTGTACGTGGGTTCGTTCTAAACGGGTTTCACTGTAGTCTCAGCGTGAACAGGATCTGGGACATTTAGATGGCTGGGTGTCCCTTCCCACGAGATGCATTTGGCCCATCTTAGACAGTTGTTTCTGTTCAAAACCATGAGTCCCAAAACTACTTAAACAACCTTCCCAAAAGAAAATTTTTTTTTTTTTTTTTTTGCATTATTGGGGCAAAGGCAGTCGAAACCGGAATGTATTGCCACCTGGTGATGTAGGACAGATGAATCACTCTAGTGGAAGTGGAACACAAGGATTGTGTCTCTTGCGGTAACATGCCCAAGCACTGACCCTCCGGCACACCCTCCCACCATATACAGCGCATTCGCTCAACAACTACGGTGTGTTATCGAGTGCTATTCAGTTGTGAAAGTGTTCGCATAAATAAGCCAATGAACAAAGTGCAATTAAACTTTTCATAAAGGTGTCGTTAGGTGGTGCATTTATCATACCCGAATTTCATAAGTGTAATGGCATGAATATGAGCTAGTAGGTTCATTGCTTGTTTACGGTGCATGTGGCATAAGTGTCAGTGCTGTATAAAGCTGGAGATGAAAATAACTTTGGAAATTATAGACCTGTCTCTGTTTTACAAACATTCTCAAAGGGACTAGAAAATCTATTCATCAAAGTTTACATAGTTTGGTGATAAGTTTTCAATCCTGATGCCCTATCAATACAGATTTAGAAAAGGTTGCTCCACTGAACTGGCATTGTTAAAACAAAAAAAAGTGAATCTTAGGTACCGCACCTACTCGCATAATGACCCCCCCCCCCCAACAAACATCAATATTAAGACTTTCTCGTTTTCTTGCGTAATGAACGCACTTTTAATTTTCGCCTCCGCGAGTCTTGAAGCCAACTTTCTCTTGCTGCCAAGTGGCCAGGCCAAGTCAAGCCAAGCCAAATTGCTCTCGTAATGGCTGCAATTGCGTGGTTGCGCAAGTGATCAACCGTGAGACCGAGTGGCGCGCACGCCAGGCGAAGCTGGGGTCGAGGAATTCCCCAGCCCCGGACGTGCTTCGTCCATCGGATGCATTGATGTCAACAAACACGCCGTCGTCTTTGACTCACTTTCGGACAGTGATATCGAGAAAGTGGTTAGGCCTAAGAACGGTCGCGTCGCTCTCCATGCTGAGTGAGCTCCGTAGGGTGCTTTTTCTTCGGCAAAAGGCACGCCAAAAGCGCCCTAAAAAAGGTTTGCAATTTACAGAGCATGGTTACTGTGGCGCGCCCACGACCAGCCATGGGTGTGCCTCTGTCAGTGGAGACGTGCCACAGTACCCTGCCATGTCGTGTTGGCACCTAGAATGACATTCGTGCGAAGTGTATAAATGCAAAACTTTTACCCCGCATAATGAACGCACCAAGTACGTTTCAATTTTTCGGAAAAAAAAGTGTGGTCACTATGCGAGTAAATATGATAATGCCGAAAATAAACTGATAACACTTGAAGCATTTATAGATTTCTCAAAGGCTTTTGACCGTCTAAACCATAATATGCTAATTCAAGTTTTCTAGTTTAGGCGTATGTTGTCAATGTGTAGAAATAAATAAAAAGATACCTGGTCTCAGGCCACTAACAGCAGATGTATTGCAAGGTAGTATACTGGGCCTTCTTTTTAATTTGTATATAAATGACATGGTAAATATTGATGAAGTTAAATATGTTATCTATGTAAATGATATTGATGTTTATATTTTCAGAAAATGATGCCGAGCACATTACACAATGCAAATCAACTCTTAATTAGGCTAATGATT
Source organism: Ixodes persulcatus (assembly GCA_013358835.2). Lineage (NCBI taxonomy): Eukaryota > Metazoa > Arthropoda > Arachnida > Ixodida > Ixodidae > Ixodes > Ixodes persulcatus. The sequence goes on from JABSTQ010011461.1 coordinate 236,994, forward strand.
GGACAACCTCAAATTATTTACAAATTTACAATATACCTACTTAGTCTGGGGAAGTAAAATTTCCACAAATTTAAGCAAATACATAAAAAAAAAACAATATTCCTATTATGTGCCGTGTTACGTAAGATAGTCATACGAAAGTACTCTTTAATAAACTATAAATATTGTGCAAATCCAAAATCATTATAACTTAATTTTTCTTACAATGTATCAAATACAATAAAAATGTTAACATCGTAATCTCTCACCTGGAGCATATGGAAGCAGTATACAAAACTCATAGGTCTGAGGCATGGATAGCACAGCGCTCCAGAACAACTTACAGCAGTCAGATGTAAACTGTACACTTCCCCGACTTTTAAAATTTTTTCGTGCGCATAGCATGAAAATTTTGAATGAATCTGCTAAAAGTATACTGTCATTATTTATTTAGGATTAGCCTATCTACAGAGCCCTGCATATCCGCAGATTATCCACGGATCATACGCGGATATTCACAGTAAACTGGCGGATGCAGATAAAAATGAATCAGATTTGGCGGATTGCGGATCGGATGTGGGTACCTACGGGACCGGATCTACATTTCTGCCTAGGCAATCCATAAATGTGTGCGACCGCACGGCGTAGAGTGAATAAGTAAGTGATACAATGAAGTGCATCATTGAATGTATTGCGGGGGCAAACTACTCTCTTAGATAAAAGGTGCCAATCGGAGAAAAAAAAAAAACTTTCTTTACATTAAGAAAGATTCGATTCTCACCAAAGGTCGCTTTAGAACATTCTATCTTGCCAAAAACGCTGTCACTAGAAGAAGCAAGAAATGCAGGAGTGTCAGTCATCCCAGGAAAGCATGTTTTTGTTTTGCAAGGAAAGAACAGAAAACATTCTTTTGAGCAAAGAAAACCCAAAACGTACAAGCCACAAGAAGGTAGAAAAAGCTTGCAAGTGGCTCTTTCGCCTACTAGTACATCCAGGAGACTGAATTGAATCCTTTGGAGTGGTGGAACTTGCGGCAGAACAAGTTTCCTCACCTCATTCTTGTAGCGCAGTTCGTGCATGCCATCCCAGCATCAAGTGCACCAACGGAGAAACTTGTCGTTAGCAGGTATTAATTTAAGAGAGGCAAATCAGTTTGAATTCGTCCATGTTGACAATATTCTGTTTCTTCTACACAGCAGCCTCGACAAGTGAAATGTTGTGCGTGTGCGCGTTGTTCTTTTTCTCGAAAGTTGACACCGAGTTGTTTTGAAGTACACGATTCCGAGCAGGCAGTTAAGGGTTCGTGTTAAAAACTGAAACTGTTAGGAGGTGTTGTCATTATCGAATGTTGCGGTATTTTTCTAGTGGTGTGCTCGCGCCTTACCACATATACACGAATACTTTGCTGCGGCGAGTGAGTGCCTTTCCTCTCCCACTTTTTTTTTATTGTTTGGCCTACATAAAATGACACAATGTTATTAGTCAGCCCTTTGATCATTTTCATGTTTATAAAATATGTGTCTGCTTGAAGTGGGTTTTAAAAAGCAAGACGGACTATAAATAAAAAAATGTCCTTCCTTTTGAGCACATCTTCTGGACAGGGCCAGTGTCACAAACTCCCATGGCAATCTCATAACTGCGATCATCTTTCCAGCAATACGAAGCATCTCTAAAAGGAAGATGGCTTATTTTATAAATACAATAAAACAGAATACGAAAATGACTTTCAACGCATTGTGACACGAAGAGTTCTATGTACAAAGGTAAGCGGATGGTTTATAGGGTAACATCCAGATGCCTTTTTTAACTTTAATTTATTCTTAGTTTTAGGATGCAAAATGAATGCACAGATTCAGGGTCGGATGCGGTTCCGAATTTTGTGGATGCGGTTTGGACGCAGGTACGAAGTCTGTGGATGCGGATACAATTATTTAATAGCATCGCGGATGCAGGTCGGATGCGGATACAATGTCTCCGGATGATCAAACTGTTATCCGCACAGGGCTCTACCGATCAATGTTTTAAATGTATAATTACTAAACTACTTATATGATTTCAGTTTTTTGTATTTGGTTTAGGTTATTTTTGTTTAGCTCCTCGTTCTAAAAACAAATATTGCGTTTGAGGTTGCTTTCGTTGTCGCTGCTGAGGGAGATGGAGGTGCGTCGAGCAACAATTTTGATGCTTTTATCTCCTGTCTCCCTTATCCAATTTGGAGAGAAGTAAAGAATTTGCGCTGAACAGAACGAGCTGAAGGGGGAGAGCTGGACTAGCTACTGTTTAATTAAGATGCAACTAAAACTAAGTAAAATTCATTTAAAACGTCTAAGTAAAATTAAGTAAAATGTAATATAGGTAAAGGAAAAAGATGTTCTTAATTAACAGTTGCTAGTCCAGCGGTGTGTTGCCTGTTCAGTCTCCCTATATGTTCTTCCTTAGTGTTCAGCTGGCCCCATAAACAAACATTCATAAGTATAGGCTTTAGGAAAAAAACATTTCAAGCCTAAAAGATCCAGTGTTTTTCTTATGGATAGGGAGAAAAACAGCAAAAACTGTCTGGCCGAAGGCTGCTACTTACTCGCCAGATGGCAGGAACACAGAGCAACAACGTGAAAGCTTCTTCGAGACAAACACCCGAAAGCAGATGCAGCAGATCCGAGCGCGCTACCATCTGCGAACAGCAGACGTAACTTACCAGAAGGTTTTTAACATTTTTCTCCCTGCGCGTTAGAAAAAAATAAACGAAACAACACAATTTTTTAAGGCTCATATTTTTTTGCCCCGACACCCACGCTCGTGAACTTTGAGCATGATGAATGCACCACCTAACGACACCTCTGTGAAAAAGTTTCAACGCACTCCATTCATTGATTTATTTATAGAATATTTTTTATGCTCAAATAACGATTAGAAATATGGTACCCCGTAGATACAAGACCGTAGTGCTGCGAGCCCCAGCTGAACGCTGATGCGGCAGTCGCGTGGTGCTCTTTCCTTACAGGACTGCTTTGCGAGAGACTGCTAGGAGCCAGCCATATAACACAATCTGCATTACATTTTTGCGTGGGTGTGTTGTTCTGCATTTGTTTAGGCAGTGGGAGGTTGGTCAGCCTCAATGAGCATCTGGTATCTCCGCTGCAGATGAGAAAATTAGCCGGTGCAATCCGACCACTAGCTTGGGGTCTTTAACGTGCATCACGCCGTAGGGAAACACGACCGCTTGCCAGGTATGACGCTCGTCCAGATTGCAACGGGCAGGGGCGGAGACAGAATTCGGGATTAGCTGGGTTCTGCAGCGGTGCACTAACACGCTCAGCCACTGATCCCCCCCCACATGTGTCTTGGGTGTGCAACGTCCCGTTACGGCGAAGCACAATGCGAAACAGTCGTCCCGGGGCAGTTGTACCAGTGCACGTACCAGACAGGAGAGATCGACCATCTTGCCGTCCGTGTTGGGACACCACAGGAGGTCATCCTCGATGAACGGCATCGCAGCGCCGCTGTGGCCTGTCCTCCTCGCTCTCTCCTCTCTCCTCCTCGCTCACCTGGGAGGAAACCATGAAACGCAGGACGTCAGCACGAAACAAGACCAATTGCCTTAATACTTAAAAGCATCTCAAGTAAGTACTTGCATACAGGATACCTTCAAGTACTTAAGTAAGTACTTACACATTCGAAAGTGTAGGGTGTTAGGAACTAGGGGGCACGCCATAAAACCAGCCGGAAAACTTCATACTTTCGACAAATGCTTACTTTAGCGGTGCATTCCACCTTGTGAACTTTCAAAGCAACTCCTTTCACGTCAGAAATTAAGCCAACAATATTGACATTTTCGATGGCGGTCGCCGACGTAGGCGACTGAGCTAAATAGGGGCTGTGCCTATGGTGCCATCTCCAGATAGGCGCTGCAAGTGGACGCCGGCACTCGGTCAAAGGCGGACGATGCCCTAATATGCTTGCTGCATCTGTCGGGAGATGGTACCACAAGCACTACCCTATGTTCACTTGGTCATCTGCGTCGGTGCTCGTCATTGAAAATGCCGGGAGCGTTAGCATATTTTTTTTGCAGGAAGGTAGCTATGCCCCGAAATTTTTCGAAGTGAAAGGCACCGCTGAAGTACACATTTCATGAAAGCTTGAACTCATTACGTACAGGGGCCAATTTTCCGGATAATTTAAGGGCAAGCCCATCTATTCATAACACCCCATATAGCTATGTGCGCACATCAATTGTTATACCTATGCAGCTCTTACCTGGAATGCAGGACGGAACATTACGTGGTACCCTGAATGACAAATGCTGAAATTCACACTTTGGAAAGCCTGTGCACATGCTTAGAGCATGGCATGCTTCCTTGATTGTAATTTGTTCAATTTAGAAATGCCTTTTTCGTCTTCCATTCTTCGCAACAGAAACAACAATGCTATTTTTTTTTTTTTCTGGGTTGTATATTGCATGGTTATTCACAGACAAATATGCAGGCCATTTTAGTAACCAAGTTGCCACAACTTAAATACTTTCCCATGCAGCTTATTAATCTGCAACTATTTTTGGGAAAAACATCCAATCACTGCAACTTAATCTTTCCTGACCAAGGGAAAAGTAGCAATTTTCCAAGGATCCGTGCAAATGCTCTTATTTTCCTAACTATTTGTGTATGGAGGAATATGACACATCAAAATGAGGCCAATTAGTTGTTCTTTTAAAATAAACGAAGGTTAATATAATGTGATAAAAAATTTTAAATTTTATTTCTTGAAAATACAGTGTAGGTCAGGAAGGCGTATGAACGCCAAAACTTCTACAGCTATGTAAAATTCAACGAAAAATAAATAAAAAATTCCGAATATGCAAAATGTGCCCCACACCCCTGGCCATTACTTCTGAAAGTTAGTGTACTCTAACTGACGCTGTCTATTTTTAGTTCGTCGGAGTGTCAGCCTCTGCAACACGTGTGCTTTTCAATGAGGATGAATGCTTATATTAATGAAACACAGATAGTACACCTTGCATCCCCAGCAGAATGCTTTCTTGGTGTCCCATCTTGGTTTCGTTATACCCTTGATTGCAGTTCCTTCACATTTCACATTTTTTGTCCGCCTTGTTGGGAACATAAAACGTGCATGCCGGCTGTGCACACCAGCTCAAGACAGCATTGGAAATTAGAGTGAGGCTTACCGACAACCATTTGTTAAGCAACGCCTATAACATCATTCAAAGTGTCCCCAGAGCTCTTGAGGTCTAAAAAATATGCCACAATTATGTAAATAATGCCATCTTTGTTACAAGGGCTGATGCAAGCAGTCAGCCATGTTAGACAAGTGCAATCACCATTCCAAGGACTATTTTTTTACAGCTCACCAGTTTGTGATAATGCTCAAACCTATGTTGAAACCAAAACTACTGTTCTTTGGCTATCCACGAGATTCTGGAACATAATTCTCCGCACTAAATTTCAATTCTTGATGGCTTGATTTAATTTCTTAAAAACCATCGATCACCGGTGATCGATGGCCTATGGGTGCGGTCAGGAAGGAGTTAATTACAGCAGTTCCAACCCAAGTTTACCCTTAGATGAATTCGACTGCACTCAACACTGCTCATATAGTCATGTCTCATTAACATGAATCCGTTCACATGGACATTCCCAACCAGGCAGATTTTTCAGCGGTCACCAGTCACTTAGAAGGTGCAAGCTGCGCTCCATTTCAGCTAGAAGTCACTTTATTCTTACCCTGCTATACAGAAAAAAATTTCAGGGACATATGGGTAACTACAGGGTGAGGCCGTAAGGACCAGCACATTAGGCACGCCTTGCAGAATTCTAATTCTAAATGTACGCACCTGAAATGGGGCAAGCGAAAGTCGTTTTGCACAAAGATTTGTCCAATTTTTCTGGAGCTGAACTCCGAGGTAGTAAACTATTAAAAATAAAGCAAAAACGAAGACCGTGCATTTCCTCTGTTCTATATAGTGATGGGACGAATCTTTATCCGAATCAAGATTCGGAGCCGAATCTGAAGATTCTGAAAGATTCGGAAAAGTAGCCGAATCTCAAGCGATTCGGAAAAGTTCGGAAAGATTCGGAGCGTTGCCATGGTTGCCAAATCATGTTGATGTGTGTTTAAACTTTTCGTGATATTAAATTCACTAACTTCTACAAAGTGCACAAAATAATATTGTAATATAATATCACAGTAATAAATAGAATGTTCCACTTTGTTTATATTATTTCGGATGTCTATCGAGAACGGTAGCCAGACATCGCGGGAAAGTTGGTTTCGGTTCCGGATTACGACCCAAATAGGCATGCTCGGTGCACACACGTGGAAATACAAGCGCATGTTTTCATCGCCGCAAGAGATCGATGCTGTACGTGCTGTTCGGTACAGACACATTTTGTGCCCATATTTACTGTCATAGTGGCACACACCACACAAGTGAGTATGTTCGATTTGATTACCTCCAACGAGTGTCCACTGAGGTATTGCTATCGGAACACGGGAAACAATCTGAAACTCCTGGTTAATGCTATCCGATTTAGTTAGTGTTTGTTTCCGAACAATGAAGTTGCGTTGGACACCCCTGTGTTGTGTTTCTTTTTCCTCAAATAAAGTTCACGTATACAAAACTTGCTGCCGAGGACGGAGAAACGACAGTGCGACGTTTTTCTTTGACACCGGTGCCAGTACGCGGTCAAAGTTGTGACGAGCAACATTCATCTCGCTCTCGCGCCTTACAGGTACAGGCATACGCAGCTCTAGAGAAAGAGACGAATCATTTCCTTGCCTGAATATATATTTCTTGTGCGTTGCGCCACACTACGTATAATACACAGCGTTTCGCTACATTTTATCGATCACCGCGAAACCGCACAGAAAGCGAGACCGTGCATTGGTTAGGTCTACATCAACCACACCGATCAGCTCAGCTGGACCTGGGCGCATGCCAGGGTTTAGAATGACAGTTTAGTACATACCATATGTTGAAATAAACAAGACGAAATCTGGTTATATGCAGTAACAGTACCTAAGAAAAGCACAACTGACTGCATTCGCGAGATTTACAACAAGGTTCATGCTGCCGCCTGCAACCAGTGACGAATCTGACGAATCTGACGAATATTCGTCGCAGGAAGTTAGGAAATTTCCAAATCTGTCCGAATCCGAATCTCCGGTGATTCGTCCCATTACAAGTTCTATACCAGCCTGTTCGTCGTCTGCTCACTGGTTTGCGAGCTTGCTCCCGGGCGGCCTGCTGAATGCAAAAGCCCTGACGACAAGCAGGATAATCGCGATAAGTAATAATTTGAACGAAGTATATCAACGATGACCACCAGGGAGCAAGCTCGCAAACCAGTGTGCATACAACGAACATCTGGTATGCGAGCAGAAACTGAAGAAAAGGAGGAGACGAGAGTGCGCGCAAACATCGGAATGCTGAGCTCTGGTTGGAATGATTAGTGAGTAGACGCAAAACTAGCTACCTTTGTTTCCACTGCACTCGTCGAACGCGTAATAAACCGGAACACCGGCATCCGGCATTAGGCTTTTGCATTTGAGTGCGTTCGAGAAACACAGTGGAGACAAAGTTATTATGTATGTAACATGTGTTATTACATATGTATGTAACATATGTGTATATGTGTTATTACATATGTATGTAACATATGTGTATATGTGTTATTATGTATGTAACATTCCCTACTATTCCACTCAGACTCACTAGTTACTTTAAAACATCTGTTTTTCTTTCGCCTTTCGGCTCTCTACGTTTCTTCTGGCTCTCCGTTTTCTCCTTGGTCTTTGTCGTTCTAAGTCCACTTCACTCTACCAGGCTTTGGACTCGTCCATCCTCGGATGATGTTGGAAGATGTTCCCAATTGACGCAGTTTCCATGGTGTTTCCTGGGCCAATGTACCAGAGTTCTTAGGATACCTTGTTGTGCTGCGGATTTTATAACGCAGTATGGCCCGCCGACACCCTTCTCTTTGTTGTGTGGCTGCCTTCTAACAAGAACAAAATCAACAACCTTTAGGTTTGGGATACTGGTGTTGTGGCATTTGTCAAAGTTATGTTTCATAGAGCTTCGATAACATCCTCGGTCAGCTTTGGTCTTCAACCTTTCTTTAACTTCTCTTCCAGTCCCAAAGCGTGGTCTGCAGGGGACTTTCCAGTCACTGCAAAGTCCGGGCTGCCACCTAAGCCTGTTGTGAAGGATCTCCAGGTCGTGCAACCACTGTCCTTTCTTTTAAACCGAAAGCTTTATGGGCGACACTATACAGAGATTTCGCCAGTGTCTCTTGTCATTGCGGCACGTGCGGGGAGAATGAAAAAACCCTTCTCTCCCCTCTTTCCGCGAGGAGAGGGAAGTGTCGGGGAGTTGGGACTTCTCGTCCACCGGGCAGCGTGCAGGGAGCAAAGAGGGCAGCCCTGGCGTTCCACCAAGAATTGTGCAATGAAGGGAAAGTCATTGTGTTGTCTGCTTGAAAGACTTGTTTTCAAACTTTACTCCCATTATGCGAAATCCCACTTTGGCAGTATCCAGCTGCTATGCGTAATGTTGGATGGTTTTAGAAACTTCAACTGCGCTTACTAGGGATGTCGCGAACCACCTTAGGTTCGATTTCGAAAGGTTTCGATATTTTCGAAGTGAACTGAGGTTTGAATTCGTAAAATTACGATATTTTCGTATCGACCGAGGTTCGAATTCGAAAAATTCGCAACTTTCGATCACAGTGGAGTTTCGAAATCGAAAAGTTCGAAGCTTTCACGGTTTCTAAAATTTCGAGTTCGAATGTTTCGAATATTTTTTTTACTTGAGGTTCGATAAATTCGAAGATTTCGAACTCTCCTTAGTTGAAATTCGAGATATTCGAAAAATTCAAATTTCTTGGGATCTGAAGTTCGAAAAATTCGAAGATTTCGAAAATCTTTGGATATAAAATTCAAACGCTTTGAATTTTAATAGACATAAAGTTCGAACAATTCGAAGATTTTGAATTTCTTTCTACATACAGTTTGAAGGTTTCGATTCTCTTTTAACGCTAAACTCAAAAAAAAAAAACTTCAAAGATTTCAAATTTATTTTAAAGGCCGACGACCAGACTCGAGATTCTGCAAGGCAGAAGATCCTCCTCACCATGGGGTAGGAGGAAACAGGCAACGGTGGAAGGGTAGAAAGGGGGAGAGGAGGAAGCGGGGAAAAAGTGGAAAGCGCGAACTGGTCGTCGGTCTTTAAGTCCAAGTTTTCAAAGTTCGAAGTCCGGTTTTCGTGTTCCTCCACAGTATCAGTTTCAAATAATGTTTTCAAGACTCACCGGCTTTCACGAAATCAGGTTTAGAAAAGTTAGGGTGTGATATTCAGACTCCGCGAAGTTGGTCAGGCAATTAAATGAGAAAACGAGTGTCCCGAATGTGCTGGAATATTTGCCAGTGCAGAGTGACGTGTGACCATAGATCAGTAATTGTGGCCGCCAGCCTGGGGGGGGGGGGGTCTTTAACGTGCATCACGCGGTTGTGATCACACGAACGCACTGTTTTACGATACTCAGCCAGTTCGAAACGGCCAGGGGCGGGCGGGAGGTTGAGGCTCAGAAAAACCTTGAAGAGACCTGACAAACTACCTCCACACCCCTTGCCCGCTGGTAGTAATCCGATCGAATGCCGCCTGAGTGACGCTGGCATATTGTAAGTTAAGTTTGTAATTGCCCTGGAGGTTTATTTTCCGGGACGAAGGAATCGCCTTGCAAAAAGCACAGAAGCCGACACAACTCGAGGTCGAGAAGCGTTCTACCATACAAGTGGCGTCGGAAGAGGAAAAACAAGGGTCCGCATATTTCGGAAAAACAAGTCCGCATATTTCGGACTGTTAAAAAAAACAATACGGGGAAAGAGGGCGTGGTCCAGCTTATTTTAATCTGAAATTATTTATGCATATGTATAGCACTGTCGCTCTTCACTGCATAAAAGATAGCGTAGATGGTCATTGTCGGAAACTCGTTGTCAAAAGGCACTACTTGTCACATGCTTAGTGTTTCGGAAGTTCAAAGCTATGCCTTTTAGACATAAATAACTGTGCGATTAATAAAAAAAAATAAACATAACAATAAATGCGGGGATAAAAAGCTGGAGAAAAACAAACTATCAAGAATTCCCCGGAAGTGTTGTACTCTTGCATATTCAGAGGCTCAGAACTTCGAAACGAGTTTCTCATACCAAAATGTGCACAGGGTAAAAGAAACACGTGCCAGGAACGTGAAACAAAAAAAAAAATGTTTTCTTTATTTTTCTGGAACAATATATTAGAAATCTTCTCCAATGAGTTAAGTTATTCCTTAACGTGAAAAACAATAAATACATTATTTTGTATTCTTAAGATAGCAATGATATGTACTGCCTGTGGTGTTAATTTAAATGAGATACCTCAAAAAACTTAGACGAAAATAAATACCAAGTTTAGGGATAATTGCAAGTAGATACATGTTTGGACATTTCTTCGAAACTCACCTTGAATAAAAATAATCACATCTTAAGACGACACTTACCTACGCTATACATAGATCATTCTTAAAAAGTTTAACACCTCTACCATAAATAGCTTAGGCTATAGCGCGCTTCAAATATAGCACAAACGACAATCGTCAAAAACCCGTTGTCCTTCCTCGCCCCTTCAGAAATTTATTTCTTTAAAACTAAGCATGCCAGAACATTTAAATAAACGGCATCGTCTTTCGTAAGGAACGCAGCACCGCATGTAAAAATACGAGAGAAAAAAAAATTATGAATGTACCTCACTACTTGAATTCAAATGAAACCGTCCGCCGGTCTTCCGAAGTTCGACTGACGTCGAACTTTTACCCTAAAATTTCGAAGTTCGTCGAACTTTCGACTTTTCAGGATTCGAAAGTTCGAAACTTTTCGAATTCTCTTGATAAATAAGTTCGAAAGTTCGAAAATTGTAGAATTCCTTAGCGATGGAAGTTTGAAAGTTCGAAAAGCTTCGAACCTTTTAGTGCAAGAAGTTCGAAAGTTCGGAAACTCGACGGTTCGAAAAGCGTCGAACTTCTTAGTTTAACAAGTTCGAAAATTCGACTTCCTTCGTATTTTACGATATAGAAAGTTCGAAAATTCGAAATCTTTCGAACCTTTCGAACCGCTTGATTCGATCATCGAAACTTCGGTTCGAAAAAAATTTGCGGCATCCCTAGCGCTTACCCACTAACTTCACAGATCACCGGTGGCAGGTGTCAGAGGCATCCACGATGCCAACCAGGATGGCTATGAGAACACACCACGTCGCATCTCCGTCCTCAGGTGCATGACGGCACCATTCCACCGTGATGCGCGACCGCGCTACAGGTATCGCTTTCGTTTCTTTGCACATTGTAGGTGAAAAATACGACTTTTCTCAGCTCTAGATGGACAACTTTGAATAGTATCCGAATGTTCGGGCAGAGTCAACTCCTTCATGGTTTGCTTAAACTTGACCTTTTGAATCTGACAGCGATGACATGATTTTACACTCTTTAGTGTCATTCTTAATGTTCGGCTAAGAGAACCTTTTTTTCAGTTCTCTGTAAATCCTCCAGAAACTGTCATGACTGCCAGATTCTGGGCCGTCATGGTACAGCATCAGTGTTTTGGGGACAAGAGTGCTGGCAACTTGGTACCTTCCATATCTGAATGTTAGAGTTCCGGTTCCTTCCAAGGATTTTGTTTGGTTTATGTTTTGTGAATTGTCCACTGGCGGTTAACTAACAGCGTAAATAAGGCACCCCTGTTAAAAAAACCTGAAACAAAATAAATTTTTAAACAGTCTGGTTGGGGCACGCATGTTAAAATATAAATTTTATGCAAAAAAAAAAAAATTAGAACAACACTGACGGTGAGAGATTTATTTTAAATTCTGCGCAAAAAGTCCCTGACGTCACGGAATGGTCATTCGCGAATGACCATCTCGTTGAGGTCGGAAGAGCGAATGACCATTCCATGACGTCATGGGCTTTGCGTGCAGAATTAAAAAAAAAGCAAAAAAACTCTTGCCGTCAATATTGCTCTAAAATTATTTTTTTCCGCGTAAACTATATTTTTTGACATGCTGTCCCAACCAGATTGTTTAAAAAAAAACACATTTTTTTAGGTCTGTCTGTTGGTTGAGGGCACAACCGTCCGTACACAGCCTAAAGGACCAGTCTTCTTTGGGAGTGATGGTCACTCATGGGGAAAACGGTGAAACAGAAGGACGAATGATGTATGCATCCAACATCTTTTGCAGTTCCTGTTTTAGTTACAATATTTCTTCTCATGTTTCTTACGAACAACGGTTTTGTCGCTGATTAGAAACGGTACCTGGAATTCAGTGGTGGCTGGAGGATAGGTGGTGATGCACGAGAGTTCCGAGAACTATTGGTTAATCTCTTCTTTCGTTGTAATTAACAGGTTTAGTTTTAGTACATGAGGTTCTGGGCCAGGGGGAACTACCCTTACTAAGTTGCCTCTCAACCGACACCTTGCAATTCGAGTAGGTATTGATCCTCAGCTGCCTCATATCAGGCTTTGACAACTGGAGGTCATATTCAATTCCTTCCATAACCAATGCACGAGTTTCAGCATATTGCTCTTGGAACATAAGTACAACATTAATCCAGTGGTGATCAAGCTCTTGTTTTTTGTCGTAACTTTGCAAACAGACAGTCTTTCCGCTGTAAACATTGTGAAGGTCTGCCTTGGTTTTGTTGATGCAAAAAGTGATGCTCCACTGTCCACCAGTGCCTGTCTTTTCCCCATCCAAAGCAATTTCAATCTGTAGTAAACTTCAACCTAAATAAATGGTCTCCATGGTTGTCCTCAGGTGAAACTCCTCACCCTCATTTATTTTTTTTTCTTCTTTTATCATACAACTGTCACTTTCCATAGGGCAGTCCCTTCTTACAACCAAGTTCCATCACTGCTGCCGATTGTACGCTCTTCCAGGCGAGTTTTGAGATGTCGGGCTATTCAGAAGTTGATTTTGTGCCCTGCTCCCACTGTTTGGAAGCTAATTTCTGTCACTCAACGGGTTAGTGATGTCATGAAGATACTGGGGTAGAGCTTCAACCAACTTCAGTGACCTTATTTCAACTTGTTTTTGCACATCTTGTGGAAGCCCATGGGTGATTAGGGCGAATGTTGCAGGTCATGTTAGCCCTGGTGCTGCAAGGTGAAGAAGCCTTTGTTTCTCGCAGAAGTGCTCCAGTGGAGAGCCTGTTCAATACTTGAAGAAGACCACAGGGTATCATGTCTCTATGGCATTTTCCCAAAAGCTGGTTAAAAAACTGTTCTTCCAGTCACTCTCACTTGCCTCCGGGTGGTCCCACAGATGCAGGTCATACCACTTTTTGGAAATCCCACTCGGGTAGAGACGCACGTTTTTGATCCGCTCTACTTCAGTGACTAAGAAATTCTTTTCAGCCACATTTTCAAAGAAATCAATCGAGTCCTCCGGACTTGAAGAGCGGTCATCAAATATGTCTGGCTTGATGATTCCAAAACATGGTTTTTGTGGGGTGTTCAGTGCAGAGACGACTGTTCCCATCAACTCGGTTTGCTGCGCCATTTGTTGTTGCTGCAACTGTAATGACTGCATCATGAGTGCGACGGTCAACAATGATGTGTCTGGGTTGTCTCGTTGACGACAGCTGCGTTTGAGTACCAACTCCTCAAATGCCAAAAGTTGAAGATTCACCTTCCTGGGGCGAGAGCTTTGCTTTTTGAAGCACCAACTCGGCGTGCTCAGGCACGCTGACCTTCCTGGGACGATGTTGCTCATCTTCATCTTGTCGGTAACTGGAGAAGACTACTTTGTTGCCTGTCGCCTTTTCCACAAAGAAGCTCACACATGCCTTCCTATTTAGTTGATCCTGTTGGCTGTGCCAATTCATAACATTTCCTATTACTCCACTCAGGCTCACTAGTTGCTTTAGAACAGTGGTTCTCAGCCATAAATATTTCGGGGACTTCGTTTGGGTCAGCAGAAGTGAGGGGGCACCTAAATACAAAACGTGAAACTAAATAATAACTACATAAAAAAATATAAGTGTGTGCATCCTTGAAAGTTAAACCGTCAAAGTCAATGTTATCAATACAAAGACTATTTAACAAGTGTGGGAGTGGGAAACTTAGGATTTGATAGCCATAATTTGTTCGCTGCGCGGCCGTCCTCTATTTCTCAGCGTTACGGGTAGGGTACGGTGGGGAAATTTCCCTTAACCACGCAATCCTTTTTAGCAAATTCGAGCCCTCTACTTCTTCGCTTTTAAAACTAGTACAGGGTCTCTACTCATATAATTTGTAATGTTAATTATCTTACAGCTAAATCGGCAGGACGGCAGTCATATGGCACACCGCATATTCCTCTCAATATTTTCTTCCGCAGCAAACACAGTTTTTCAATATTAGTCGTCGTTGATGTGCCCGAAACCAGATGACAATACGTTTAGCTGACGCGGAGGTGGGAAGGGGCCGGGCAGCAGGTCAATAACGCATCATGCATGAATGGCCAAAGCATGATAGAATGCAACAAGCGAGTGCCGAGCGTGTAAAAGGTATGTTCTGCTGTTCTAATCCTGTCAGTCAATGTAGTATGACATTCATAAGGGCAAAGATATGTGCAAGCCAGTGATGAATCTGCATGGTTTAGTCACAGTCCAGTGATTGTAAAGCAAAACAAAAAAAAAGCACAAAGAGTCTTTTGGTTCTGTCAGATCCCAAGAACACAAGAATAGCCAAAGCAGTGACGCAAACTTTGCCATTAACGCGTGACCCTCCGGCGTCAAATGAGGGTTGTAATTTCCAGTGGGCATCACGCGTTTGGCATTGGTATCGACAGATTTCCAGAACAAAATTTTACAATAAATAATTCTAACCGCGTGCTTGAGCCTGGATTTCTAAAAACTGGGTTGACCTTCAACATTGGTTGCCTCCATTTCTTCAATATAAATATGTGCCCTAAAACGTCTAATTAAAAAAGTAAGGAATTAATTTCCGTTAATTAGTCATCTTTTACTTGCATTCTCTCTTGAACATATTGTCCGCCTGGCCGTATAACTCACTTGCACAGACCGTATTTGTGTAGCTTTCATAGATTTTTTTAGAAAAATCTGTATTCTATAAAAAAGACACCCTGCGTATCTTTTTGCAGGTAGCCGATTCGAAGCCCGAAGATGTCCAGTGTTGCCCACAAAAACCTATACATATTGTACGCTTTCCAGTTTCTGCATGTACAAGGGTCGTTCAAGGTTGACTGGGTCCTCTGTTGGTAAGAAATTTCTGAACAAGTACAGCACGATGAAACTTGCAGAGGATGCTAACGTATTTGTCCTTAAGTATCTCTCACCCAGAATGACTATCTGATGCATGCGCAGCAGTTTAAGCTGTCATGGCTGTGAACAATGTGTCTGCAGCTGTGGAGCAGCGGTGCATAACCATATTTCTGGTGAAGGAGAAAGTAAACTTTCTCTAGCAGAAAAAATAAAACAGAGGACGAAATAAGCACAAAGAATGTACCCATCTGTGTCTCGTCCACTTACTGTTTTATTCTTTCTGAGAAAGAAATAAACGTATACTAACATGCTCATTACAAACATTAAAAAGTAAAACCAGCTGAAAATTTCAGAAGATTTCAAGGACAGAATGGGGTCCAAACAATTCCTTGAACAAGAGTGCAAGAATGGTGTCAGTATCAACGGTTTGGCGAAGGAAGACAGCTGGTGACAAATGCACTGCACGGACACGTTCCGACTGCAGTCACGCAGCCCAGTTCTTTCAATGCTGAAGGAATCGGGGAGCTGCCAAAATGACAGAAGCAGTGCCTGGACACGAATGGGGAATTCTTAAAACAACCAGCATAGTTTTGTGCCTGTTGGATTATTTATTTCCTCGGCAGCAATAAAAGTCCCGGTCAACCTTGAACGACTATTGTAAGTTTTTTTGTTTAGGGAAGGGGGAGAGAGGGGGACCTTAAAGATTTCAATGATAACACCCGATCCAACAGGCTTTTGCAATGTGCACTGCATTCAACGAAAGCAGGTGAAACGCACCCAATGAAAGTAACCCCGAAATTTTTCTTCTAAAAAGTGCTTGTTCCGTCAGAGTGTACTTTTAAAAAATTAGCGCCTGTTCCGTCAGTGTCTACTTGACCTTCGCACTATTTATAGCACTTGTTCTGTCAGTGTGTACTTGACCTTTGCGCTATTTATTTATAATATGCATATCCAACTAGCCCACCTTTTTGTTTAGTACATTTTCTTCTAACTTTGGTGACAGCACCTTCAGGGGCTTCATCACTAAAAAAAAATAAGAAAAAAATAAATAAATAAAAGGAACAAGAGTTTGTGAATGGTACAAAGCATATTGGGAATGCCCCGCAAACAATACCGCCATCATGCAGAAACATTACCGTCAGTTCCACCAAATGACATTTGTGTGATCGGCAAATCAGCTCGCGATCCACCGCACGTGGAGCCTAAAGCGGCCCCATTGGCGACAAGATGTTTTGGTGGCGTCACCTCGCGGGCAATCTCCTCTGACGGAGTGGGTAGGTTGCGAGCAAACAACCCGCTATGTGATAGCACAGGGTGGCTATGTTAGTTCGCATCTATGCCGATTAAAATCGGTTAATTTATAAAGAAATGTGTACTATGACATTTTTGTGAGTGATCTTTCTAATGAATAACAATGCCTCGAAGTTGCTTTTTATAATAAAAAAAACTTTCAAATGTTCAAACAAGCTGTAATGTGAAGCTCCAAACAAGCTGGGAGCTTCACATTACAGTTTGCGCAATGTGCGTCAGGGCTATTCACAGCCTCTGATTCTTTTTTTTTTTTTTTGATCTCTAGAGGCTTGTGTGGAAAAAGGCTTTGCATTCACCAGAGTAAATGACATGCCGTCATCTTAGCTGTGCACAAGCGCACAGTTGTGTTGCAAAGCGCCTCACACATGTTTTAGCTACACTGAGCTTGCCGATACCGACGCTTGTACCCAAGTGTGACTAGACAGTTTCTGGCAAGCAAATGCTCGTCAGCAACTGACGCTTAACTCCTTCCACATTAAATATGTGAAAAAGAAGTTTGTCACACCACAACTTTTTTCAAAAGAAAAGCAGAAACTTCCATAACTTCTTAAATTGTCGGCCTTGACCCAGCAAATTCAGGCGATTGATTAATTTGCTTTATCCAATTTCTATTAAGAATTATTTACAAATTTAAAATTGCTCGCTCAAAAGCGCATCACATATTGTGCGCAATTCTTTGGGTCTGCAAAATCAAATATACAAATGGTAGTAATTTATAGCAGATGGATACCTAATTTTTTGGGGAAGCTGAAGTGTCACCGACTTACTAAGTTTAACAGACTTTGATCGCGAGGGAGCCTCGCATGTTTCGTATCGACCAGGTGAATAACCAGGGATTTAATTGAAATGACTCCAGAAGCCAGCCTGCCAGTTATTTTGAGGAAATGTTTGGTTACTGGTTTACAAAATTCAAAAACAAATCATCTTGGAACTAATAAGAGACTAGCACTCACAGAACGGACTGGAGCCAACAAGATACATGGAGTTGCTTTCCATTAAGTGTTTACCATACATATATACACACACGAAAGGTTAACGAATTTCACTTTCCTATTTTCAATTCGATCAGACATTTCTTTCTCAGTTTTATTTTGTCCGAATCATAATAAAAAAAATACACACTATTCACCGTGGTAGATGTTGGAGTGGAATAAAGTGATGGATATCCTATTTTCATTATCCAGTTTTCTGTACTGGGGTAGAGAACAGCACACCACCATCCCAGAACTTCGACACCTCAGTGCCAAAAGTGTTTGTTAGCATGACTATGTGTGCAATGTTTGCAAGTTTTGGCAAAATGTCCTACAACAAATATCACTTCACCAAATAAACATAATGCGTGAAGCAGGTTTTGCTGCGCGTTGCCCAAACAGTGCATGAAGCGAGCCGACGAGCCGAAGGATCCAAGATCTGCGCGGTCTGTCCTAGTGCAGCTAAATAAGCTACACTTCAGAGCAACGACACTTCCCCATCTTGTGGCTTAAAATCATGGTTGCCAGTTATCTGAAATCACAGGGAACGCTTTTCCGTCCTCCACGAATGTTTAAACAGTTCACAACAGAGCAAAGCTATATTGTATGAGCTTCCTAACAGCGAATCTACAGTGAGGAAGTCACACTTTTGAGTGATTATGATCGGCAGTTGCGTTTGCTCTGCACGAGCACCAAGATGGCGGCACCCACAACAATATCGGGAACAGAGTGCCGATACTCGAAGCGTTAGCTCATTTATTGGCTTTCGTCTGTCCTACCCACAACGTCACGATGAAAAGATGAGGATGATAGCTAGAGAAGCGGCCCCTGTAGTTTGCGCACGCTGCCAATACCGCATTTTCCGCTAAAACAAAGTGCCACAAACTGGGCAAGAGTCCGGAATTTCCAGCGAAAATGCCAGTGCCGAAATACAACGCAGAATCGGAGGTCTCTGTATTTTTGTCCAGACTGCAGCTGCGGTGGGGGATGCCGCCGACGTCTGCCTCACTCTGAGCGCGCGCTCTTAGAGAGCAAAACCTGTTGGTGCTGCATTCCAACACCCGCTGTAAAGGTCACTCCCAAGCGAACAGACGTTCTGCAAACCGCTGACCATGCATCGAGGGTTAACGGACACACAAGTGTTCTTCTGTTCTCCGCTCCTAAGCCAACGCAATGAATGTTTTTTTTGTATTTTCTCATAACTTTTTTTTTTTTGTGACGTCTATAACAAGATTTTTGAAGGAAACAGCGGATATGGTTATTCCCTTTGCATTATCTTCTTTATCCAAAACTGCTCGGATCGCTTTATTGTCACGTTCAGGCATCAAAACGAAAACTGCGAGCATGGCCCCCAAAGCAGACGTGGACACTTTAAAAGTAATAATTAGTTACTTTTTTTCATGTAAGCGTACCTCAAGCTAGACACATTTGCCACAATCTAACTTTATTCGTAACTTAAAGAGGCACTAAAGTGAACCTTCGAGTTGGTCTTCTTAAGGTGATAACTAAATCTATGCATCAGAAGCCCTTAGAAAACGCAACATTACAATCATGCATGGCATTTATCCCTCTCAAAAACATGACCAAACATCAGAGAAGAGAGGCATGTCTATGTTGCATTTCATTTTTAACAGGGAAAAAGATCAGGCATGATTGTACTTATAGACCCGTTGCTCTCGGGCAGGGGGCGCGAGCGCGTCCGCTAGGTGCGATCATGTTATGCTGGCAGCACCATCCAGGCGGCGCTGTAACGTTCGATTTTGCACGTGCCACGTTCGAATGCAAGCATCTGTCAGCATCTGTAGATGCGCAATAACAAAACGTCTAAAAAAAACTAAAATAATAAAAAAAAAGGAATTATGCAGCTCGCGGCCTCGGCGTCCCATTAAACATTCCTTTCAGCTGTTTCATTTTATTGCTTTTTTTCATGGCTTCCGTGAGGCCGTATGTTTCACTTTACTTGATAGCGAAGCCGAAGCTACTTGCTAAAGCATGTTCCCCTGAACGATGCTCGCACTGCACTAGCGCGCGTGCTTGGCAGGGACACTGAAAACTCGGAGCTCCCTCTTGTAGCCTCTGCTACACTGGCACTTAGAATAGAACGGAGTAGAAAAAACTGTAGTGGGGAAGCGTATTGACGCATGTTCGAAACGCGAGCCAAATATTACATTTTGCTCGCCTGGAGCGCTGCTCAAAACTTGAGAGCTTCGGGCCTATGGGGCTTCTAGCTCACATAGATTGCATAGGTTGAGTTACTGCCAGTCAAATAGAAACTAAAAAACCCCTTCAGTGCCTCTTCAATTACATTTTACTTCAAGTAGCCATCATCCTAACTTAGTTATATTTTCAGAGTAACTTTTGCATCTCTGCTCGTGACGTTGGCAACAAAGCATTTTCCAAAATAGAGTTCCGACTGCACCACGAGCCCCTGGTTCAAACATTTCCGGGATATGGAGCCATCAGAAGCAAACTCTCATTCTCACTAGATCACGCAATTAAGCTGCTGCTTCATTGTCATCTCTTTTAAGAATGCATAACCACAATCCCTCACACAGAAAAGAGAGGCAAACTATCCCAGTGTGAAACTGAGTACCCAACATTGGTTTTGACTCATATCTCGGCAAATTGAGAAGCTCTGAACCGCAACGGCGCCTTCTATAATAAATAATGCTAAACTCAATAAAAAAAAAAATGTTTAGCAAACACTGTTGATGGATGCAGTTTGAAACACTAAAACTTTGTGAAAAACGGGTCTATTACAAGACGTCACTAAACACCACGGTCACACGGCTTCACCTCTTCTGGTATTTTCCGTGTACCCTATGCTAAAAAAAAAAAAAGAAAAAAAGAAGTCTTGGATCTACCATTTCTGGCAGAACTGGTGCCCTCCATCGGAGACTTTTTTTTCGGGGAATCTTTGGTAGGAAACTTGAGGAAACAAAGGGCGACACTTGAAAGGAGAGTGATGAAGGTCTTTGCACAAACTCGGGAGCAAAAGATATGTCACAATGGCCACAAAAGAGGCAGTTCAGGAGCTGAATCTATGTCACCGTAGCTCAGTGGAGTCAACCGGATCAAGCTGTGCTGCTTGAGAAAACATTCGCGCGTTTGCACTCTCTCGTGCCAGGCCCACCAAGTTCCTACCAGAAAACTCTCAAACCAGGGACTCGCAAACCGGTAGATTAACCCTCGAAACTGTGATACGCAGCCTAGCTTGCCTACTTCCCCTCTGCACTTCTCCCTTCCCCTCCTATACACTCTTGCCTCCTCAACCCTCCCCAGGAGTTTGACCTCTTTCCCTGTGAGCAGAGAGTGCACAAGGGCTGAACCTCCTTCTTCGGTCTCTTTTTTTTTTTCCCTCATTGCTGCCGTCCTATCTTGGGAAAGGAGGACACCAGGGTTGAATGCCTTGCAGAAAACACAGGGTTTGACATCACTCAT
Organism: Ixodes persulcatus; assembly: GCA_013358835.2. NCBI lineage: Eukaryota > Metazoa > Arthropoda > Arachnida > Ixodida > Ixodidae > Ixodes > Ixodes persulcatus. The sequence goes on from JABSTQ010011461.1 coordinate 257,998, forward strand.
TGCAGTATGATGGTAGGACCAAGGCTCCAGGCATGCACACATGCCGGTTCTCTCCCCACAGGAGTGGGTCTCTGACCTACTATCCCCAAGGAAGGAGGAGGGTCTCCCTCTTTCTCACATGGAAAAGAGGAATTAAAGGAGGGTATCCTCTTTTCTGGTCGTTCATCGGGCTTTAATGTAGGATGCCTGTGCCACAGCTTTAACCCTGCTTCCACCGAAAGGTAAGAAGCTAAAATTTTACGCCTCCCGGAGGAAAATTGGTCTGTCTGGAGCTGGATTATGGAACTAGTCCTGGCTGGATCCAGATAAAAATTAAAATCAATCCAGCTGGAACCAGTTCTACATTTAAGCTAAGAAAAACTCCTGCCGGAGTGATTTTCCTCTGGGTTGTAATGTAACCTTGCCAGATCAAAAAGTCCAGACCATTGTTAACAAACAATTTCTTTAGCAAAAATAACAAAGATGAGCGCGCGAGCAGGCATTGGCACTGAGATAAGCTGTGCGAGGGTGCCTACCTTTACACTGTGACTTACATGTGTAAGCCAAATTTTGACTGTATCACGATTTTGGGCAAAGCGGTTGATAAAACTGCGTGAGAACTGCTGGAAGCTTTTGAGATAGGAGAGGAAGACGCAACATGCTTCAGTCAAACTTAGGTTTCTTTGCATAGGACTGAGGTGGCTTTCTTGAAGCACGTGTCGACACGATAGTGATGTGGATTGCTAGTTGGATGCTTTTCCTTTTATTAATATTCAGTTGAAGTTCAGCACTTGTCCAGTCTACACCTTCCTTGTCTTTGTTATTTGTGTGCTGTTTCCAGTCGTTTTCTAAGCTGTTTAAACTTCTTTCTACAAAAACTAGCAGGTTCAGGTGCCAATCAAGAGGTTAATTTATGACATCTTGATTAACTTTTTGATTAATAAATTTGAGTCATCAATTATTTAATTATATGGTTACTCGATTGATCAATTATTCGATTATGTGGCTGCTTCCCTGAAAGCAACAAACAAACCATCCACAGCTGTACTAATCCTAAATGGAGCTGAAAGTCACATGCATGAAACCATGCTTTCCTAAACGTCGTGGTGAATTTACATTCATAAATATATGCTAGGGGCAACACTTTACAGCAGCCTGATTCGAATGCTCTGCCAGAGCCTTCGTTAGCGGAAATCCTGTCTCTGCTGTAAAGTTTAAATACCTGTTCGGAAAAATTTGAAAAAGGTCAGGCTGGTAGGATTAACTCTGTGGACGAGATTAAGGGGGGACACTACCCAGAAAAAAACGACTTCTGCAAAAAAAGTTGAGTTTGAAAAATGTCATATTTACATCCACCAACACCTAGAAAGTATTCCCAGAAAGTTTCATTAGTTTACACTGCATAGTTAATTTTTTATAAATTATTTACGGTCCACCGATGCTAAAGAAAAGGCAGGGGTTGGAACACTTTGAACACATTTTTCTCCGTTCCACTTTTTGGCATAAATTTCACTTTAGGAAGCTGTCGTTTCGTTATTCCGTAACTTGGATTCATTTTTATGAGTTTTTCTGGAGTGAAATTTTAAGGGGAAGATAGCTATGAGCTTGTATTTTTAATTTTTGTCATTTTTTAGGCTCAAGAATTAAAATTTTGGACAAAGAATGGAAATCTTAAAAACAGTATTTGAGTTTATGCGGATTTTCTGTCATGAAAGATGGTATAATATAAAAATATAGCTCCATAGCTATCTGCTCTGAACTGTCCTAAAGCAATATAACGCAGGAAAATGACAAATTTATAAGTAATTTCAAAACGATAGTTTTCCTACGCAGACACACCCACTTTTATCTTTAAACATTTGAAATTTTTTTTGTACTTCACCCTGGTTAACAAAATTTGGCAGAAATGTTCTCAACATGAACAGAAACAAGCCCTGTAAATGCAATTTAAATCAGACAAGTGGTTTAAAAATTCACTTTTTTGGGTAGTGTCCTCCCTTAAATGAAAGCAAAAGTCAAGTAGCCGTCACAGAAACACAAATGTCAACACTCGGACCACGAACAAGCATGCTTGACAATCTTTCACAAGAATTTCAAATCATGTAACAAACCGTCCAAGTTGTACAGAGAGAAAACGTACGACTCAATTACTTTGAAGGTAGAATGCGCAGTGAGAATCTTATTTTTTATGGCGTTTCTGATTCGCTGTCTGAGTCGTGGTCCCAAATAGAGGAAAAAGTGATAAATTCTTTATCTGCACGTGCCAACTTTCAGCTCATGCCCGATGGCATCAAACGTGGGCACCGCTTGGGCGTCTTTCAGGTTAACAAATGCCGACCGATTATGGTTAAGTTTTCAACTTTTAAGGTAAGAAAGAATGTGCTCGCATTACACTCTAGCCTAAAATTATTGAGTGTTTCAGCATGAAGTACCTCATTCAGTCATTAGAAGCGATTCAAAACAAATCTGCATGTATTATTCTTTCTATCATCACACTTCTTGTGAAACCTCTATGAAGCTATCATTATCTTTGCCTAATCTTGCTTTACACAAACAGCATTCTCGCTTGTCTCTTTTTTATAAAATTTGTTATCATTCTCCCCTGCGTGAAAACATACTAGCAGCCCGTCATGTATTTTCTGACGACTAGATCATCAACAGAAGGTTGGCGTCCTGCCTATCAACACGAATTCATTTTTCTATTCGTTCATCCCTCGCATTTCTGTTCAATAGAACCACCTTCCTCACCATATGCCAACCTTAAGGAAGTCTCGTAAGCTTTCCCCGGCTCCAACTACTTTATGACTAGTAGATTTCCTGAGACTTCCCTACATTTTCCACAAATATTTTGTTTTCACTGAAAGGTCTCCAACTTTTTTAGACTTGAACTAAACAAATAAATGCCACTCTTGGCTTCTTTTTTTTTTCTTATTTTTTGCCAACACCACAATTAATATAAAGCATGAATCTGCTGATGTGGTTGCTATGAAACTAGATACCAACAGTCTGTCCCCAATGTACATCCCTGCAAACATACTGTAAACAAACCGACGAGCATACAATTGTGGCAACTCAGTATTGTCACCTGCTGAAACAACGATTCCAAAAGGAGAGACCAAGAAATAAATGTAACAAAGCGATAGTAATGAATGAAATGCCATCTTCACAACTCGGGCGTCTGGCTCAAATGAATGAAAAAGCAGACTGCCCCAGCCGTAACCGCCGTGCATCCCACAGAGTAACCTTCACCGAAAGGCCGGCGTAAATGCGTCGGTTGGCCTTCCTACGTTCGCAAAGGTCCCGTAACCGCTTTCGCACTACTAACCTTCGAGCTGTTGGTAAACAAACGAAAGCCACACGGAGATGCTGACATTTCTTCGTTCCTCTCAATAGGATTACCGCTGTCGTGGCCTGCTGACATTCCTTTCTTAAGCGCAGCGAGCGGTTAATTCTTGCTTTGTCAGTATGTCAGAGCCGTGAGTTACAACTGACGCATATATCGGCTCTTTCGCTCGTGACACGCTTTGCAGACACCAGTTTAAAGTGTGTGCAAATAAACCGTTTTCAGAAATCACCAATTCGCGAAGTTCTGTCACGAAAATACGTGAGCATGCGCTTGAGCGAGTGCGGACACGCCCTCGACCGAGGAAGCTAGATCCTGCTGGCTCCACTAAGCTGCGATAACCTAGGCTGGGCTCCCAAAAAGTCCCTATTGTGCCCATTGTGGCTCATCTTTTTTTTCCCCTAAGCTCAACCTAGGACGCCCCTTCGCTCTCTTTCCTAATATGCACATTGTTTCATTCTGAAAATCCTCGAATCCCGTTTTCAGACGGGGCAGTGCGGAATATTTCTAAGCAGGCGGATTAATAAGCCGATGGCTTTACGCCTGCACTATTCACAAGGGTCATTCTCTTTCAAATCCCGCCTCTTCGTCGTATTTCATGTTGAGTTTCAAACAGGCAACCGTTTGGATGGCGTTCACATCGTCCCGCAGGTTCAAGTTTGCCTAAAACTTAAACTCTGGGGCAAAATCCGTCGATCGCCTGATACAGTGTGCAGTCCAAGATTTAATTAAAAAAGCTGCTCCGGACAATTCGCAGACCTGTCGAACCGCACAGTTCGAAAATGAAAGTCGCCACAGCGCGTTTTGCGGAATTTGTTTAGTGTCGGCTTATCACCGACTGCGGTCGGCGGCTAAGGCCGCGTAACTGCCGCCATATCGAGCGGACAATGGTCTTAATCTCGAGCCGACAACACGTTACGCGATGTCAGTCGGCTGTTGACACCTGCGGTTTTTCGGAAGCCACAATGAAACTTTGCTCAACAAAGACACCTCGGGTCGTCAAAGGTCAGCTTATGGGATTTCTCTCCATTTCCAAGCTCGGGCCAGAAGGCTATGTTGCAAGCTACATGTCTCGGGGCTGACCACAGCGTTACGTCGTAAGTTTCTGCCTTCGTAACGCGCCTCGCAAGTGTTACCCAGGCTCGATTTCGGGCTCGGCATCGAAGTTGTATCCTGGAGATTTCGTCCCTCTTTGTTACGCTTAGTGATTCAAATATAAAGACCTTTATTCATTCGTCAATTATTTTCCGGGGAGGGGGTTGGGAGAAAGGTACCGGCTTTCAACGGCAACTCGTAGCAATGTCCGACCGAGACCACGCTGCTGTTCGGAGCGACCTAAGTCTGCCACCCTTCACTCGTCATCGGCCAATGTTGAATCCCAGCCGGGAGTTACTAGAGACTGAAGCGGCGTGGACGAGCGTATTACAGCAGACGGAGGGTCAAGTCCGGCCAGTTGAGCATGGTGTTGTCTCGTCGCCAACACTGTGCCCTTCTAGCTCGGGGGAAGGAACAGAGAGGGAGAGGGAAAATGAAGCCAGGACCCACCACGGAAAAGCAGGCCGAAGCGATCCCTCCTCTTCAGACGCAGTCAGTCGTCAGTAGAATGTCCCACCACCTCGGAATAGCGACATCACAGAGCTGTGCGGCGTCTCCTGCGGAAAAGAGCACACGGCACAACTCAGATCCTTGAGCGACTATTCTGCAATCCTGCTCCCAACCAAATTGAAAACTAAAAAAGAAATTTAAAAAATAGAAAAAAAGAAAGAAAGAAAAAAAGAAGAAACACTTGAAATAGAAACGAAAAGAGAGCGAGGGGGTAAGGAAGGGTTGAGATCCCCACGCGAACAAAACCAAGCGGTATCACACAGCGCAGCTATAACAATAATAATAATAACATAAGAGAGCGCTGCATGGGAGAGGGGGTTGGCTCGAAGGGCCGAGGGTGAAATAGATGATTTCTGTACGTCTCTTTACCGCTGTCACGTGACGTCACGAGCGGCGCCCGGGCCGCTGCTGAGGCACGACTTGCAAAGGCTCCGCTGCCGTTCGCGGGCATAGTCAGCTCAATGGCGGGTTATTGCACCCCGTCGAAAGGTTGGCGCTCGCCGCTGAGCTTCGTTACACACTGATAAGGAGCCCCGGTCGCACTCCAAGCGAAGGGTTCCAATGACACTCCGCGCGTAACCGCTGTTACGGCCCTTCCTGTTCACACCGACCGAAACGCACACACACACCGGCTCCCAGCACGGTCCCACAGTCCTACCGCTTTGCTGTTTGTCGATTGCGATCTGTGTGTTGTCAGGGTAGCGACAATCGTCGGCTCTCCGCCATTTTTGGTTCCCATTGGTCCCCGTCTTTTAGGGTGCGGCGCGTTTGTCGGCGAAATGAAATGAACGCGATAAGCAGATGAATGAACCACAATGAGCACATTGGAATGAAGGTTAAGAAACAAACGAAAATCAATGTCTGTCGGAACTGATGCAAAACAGAAATGAATGACGATCTGTCAAGTGTTCCTACAGTTACGATGAACGGGGGCTGGATCTCCTGCGCTTCTTGCGTGCTCGACTTATGTTAACCACGTACAACTATTGGGACAGATTGGGGTGAGCGTGGTTACGTAATACCGAGAAGAAACCCAAGAAACCCGCGGTGCGCTCGGCCAAAGGCTCGGAGGAGAGTAAAAATGAAGATGGCGGACGCTCGGGAGTCGTCAGTGGTCTGCCTCCAAGTTTGAAATGGAGGTGTTCGCCGATGTTTTTATTTTGGTTTGGTGGGCGCGGTCGCCGCGTGGTGGTCGAACCCGGAACTAACAAACGCGGCTCGCCAGCTGAGCAGCTTCCGCCCTTGGCCTCTTCCGCCTCTTCCCGTCAGTGGGTCAATGAAACCACGTGGTTCGCCTACCGCCGCCGCTGCCGTCACGCTACCGGCACGACCGCCGCGTCGATTCTCCCGGAAACAAGCTTCTCCTCACCGCAGCGATGCTGTGGGGATAGAAAACCAAGAGCTCCGCGTCTTGGTTTCCTACATGGTTTGCACCTACGGCCACGTCACATGATGAGATTAAACGTCGGCAACCACCTTGCTGGTGGTTTATTCGACTGCCATGGTAAACTGCGCCCCGTTCGGCTGTAGAAAATGTTAGTGGTTCTCAAATGGGGGTCCGCGGAAGGCATTCTAGGGATCCGCGAAGCCCTGCCTCATCAGTCAAACCCGGTAATTAAATTAAGTTTTTTTTTTTAGATTAATAAGAAATGTTTAAATTTTTGAGTGAGTTTTCTCGTGTGTATGTCAATGAGATGAGTCTACTTTACACTAGCCCTTAGTTATATCCCTTTCTTAAATCATTATGATAACACGAATAGGATCCTCCATTATCTCAGTCGATCCACAAGGGGTCCACGAAGCATCAATGGTTAAGAACCTCTGCGTTAAAGAAACAAAACGAAATGGAGGTTTGTAGCGTATCCCGGCGATCGTTTCATCGGTGGACGGCGTGTTCCGCGACAGAGCAGCTGCCAAAAACGAGAAGACACAAGTGGCAGAGGAGGCCAAAAAAAGAGCTGACATCGATGATGCGGACGCACATCCATGCATTTCCTTAGCGCCGAGTGACGGCACTTTCCCAACGAGTTTATGTTCGCTGAAGCCTTTGCATGGGTTTGGCCCATTCGTGACGTGGGTATACCTTTAGCCTTTCGCTTCATCACGCCGTTAATTCAACAATACAAGCAACAGTGAATGCTCGCGTTAATTGTTTTCCAGCCCCTTGTGAGACTGGAACAACTTCCTTAACTAGAAGAAATTTAAATTGCGGTTCGTTCGTCAAATAATTGCGGGGTTCCAGTGACTTACACGCCGCCGACACGACAGCTCCTCGCGTCAAAATCTTGCGTCAGCGACATAGCTCGTAGCGTTCTTTTGCGGGATGCCGGGATCGACTGCTATCGTAACCCGAATCGGCCGGCGCTCGCTCGACGCGGCCTACGCCATCTGTTGGCAACACTTCTCATTACGGGTGCATTGTCGCCCAACTTACAACACTTCTGCCCAAAATGATGATGATGATGAGGATGCGGCTTGTTCCCTTTGAAACGGGCGAGCGCGAACTAAGTTCGTGCCCAAGCCTGGGAGCGAGGAGATCTTAATGCCCCCTGAGGTGGATCTTATTCCACCAATCTTCAAGTCGTCGTTTAGTGGCCACTACAAGCCTGTGCCGGCCGCTAGAAGGCCCCTTTATCTGCCTAGCTGCAGAGCTTTGTGCATCAGAGGAGTCTGCCAACGCCTCAGCGAACACTAAGGGGTTCTGCAGGCGTGGGCACCGGGACGGCTGAAGTCCCGCACAATCTAGCACAACATGCTCCACCGTTTCATCGTAGCCTCCGCAGACCCGACATGCGCTCGAGGTCAACGTAGCATCAAACCGGCGTCTGTAAACTATACTTCGTCTCACCCTAGCATGGACTAACCGCGAAGGCTGTGCTAGCGCGAGCGGCCAGCCTTGACTGCCTTGACTAGAGCACTTGCTGCACGAGCGCTCGTGCAGCCGCCGCGGCTTCATTCAAAGCGACTAGCTCGCGCTTTTAGCACGCGCGGCTAACAATAGTCCATACTAAGGTGAGACGAAGTATAGTGTCCGGAGGGCCCCGGCGCGCGCCTCAGACAACAAGCGGCTACCCAGGCTGTTGTCGTACAGCAGTGCTTCCGATGCGATGGTTGTGATTGTGATTGTGATGTGAACATGATTCAGCTCTTTTTTTCCCCTTTATTTGAAAGAGGTAAGTTTATCCCTTGATTTTTTCGCTGTGAACTCCCCCCACCTGCCTCTACCTCTGTAGGGTCATTCCATTTTTTAATGTCTGGAATATGTACGAAATAGAAAAATTTTATCTAAATAAAAAAAACGCAAAACTAAAAAAAAAAAAAATAATTAAGTTCTTTTTTTTAGTGAAAAATATTTTTTATTTCTGCTGATATCATGGCCTCCATTTCTGGAATAGTATAACACCTTGTATTTAAGGAAATACATTGAAGAAAACGGTTGCGTACCATACAAATTTAGGTGGACGCCTAATTACTTAATAACGTGCCTTATATTACAGTAATATATAAAAAAATTGAAAGACGCCATTTTCAGTCCAAAGACGCGCAGTATGCATTCCCAAACTCGGGAAGCGGACGATGCGGGCCTGCGTTCGTCGGCAGTTGCCTGGGCAGAAGTAGAGTAAAATTAAGACGCTCGTATCATTGCGTAAGTCAAAGAGGATACAGATGCCTGAAGTCAGGATAACGACCACATCAAGTGAATAAAACGCGTTCTCAGGAGAGCGTTGAAGACCTTGCGACGGCGTCTCACACCGTTGACGCCCCGTTGGCGAACGCCAGTGTGCGTCGCCTACGAGACGGGCGCCTGGACGCATGGTAGGAAAAGCTCATATTAAAAAAAAATATATATATATTCAGGAACAACACAAAGTTCTTTTGTAATTTGTTTATATGTTGAAGAGATGAGGTGGATTCAACTTTTGACTATGTCGAAGGTTCCGGGACTCGATGTCCACACTGCTTTTTCTGGCTCTCAATAACGCCGTTTCCGCATAAGCTGAGATTCTGCCATTTAATTAAAACAAAACAAAACAAGGCTTTGAAAATTTGATACATACAATTCAATTAATTATTCTATGAGAACAAAAGAAAAAAAAGTATTGTATCTACCATTCAACTACAAGTTGACTAAAAAAAAAGAAATCTCATAAAGACTTCTTTTTGGAGCTCCTATAGGGGGTATTCACTGGCCGCCATATTTGAGGTCACTGTTTAGAGCGCATGCTCAGAACGAGCTCGCATTAATAGGCTCCCAAGACCGGCACTTTCGATGGTGCGGGGTGCACGTTGCAAAATAACTGTGGAAGCTCGCCATCAGCACGTGCTCAGCATTAGCGCACACAGATATGGCCGCCAGTGAATACACCCTATTTGCACTCAAAATGGCGTCTTTCAATGTCTGTATGTTACTGTAAGACAGGACATGTTATTAAGTAATTAGGCGCCCACCTAGATTTGTGGGGTACGCAAACGTTTTTTCACAAAGTTTTTCTTAACTACGCGGGTTTCATGCAAATTCTACAAATTTAAAGGGGTAGGGAAACGAAATTACAGCGCTCCTTTTCTAGCTTGAATGTGTTGCATGTTGCACCCTAACCTCAAAAACACCAGTCTTCCGTTGAAAGGCACAAGAAAACTAATTTTAAAGCTAAATAAACGATCTTTCAATGTGCACCTGGTGGATGCATGCGGAGCCTATTTGGGAGGTAATCTAGCAACGTTGGGGAACTTGCTACGTAGTCGTGACGTAGCAGATTCCTTCGGAGCAGCGCCGCTCTTTGGCGTTTCAATATTTTCCTTCTTAGCTTTCCTCCTCAACTCACAAATCACGCACTGAACCAAACAGTCCAAGAAGACGGAGAGGAGGGACTCCCCTCTTTCTCGGACCCTCGTTTGTGCACCCGGATACAGCCATTCTCCCCCTAGAAGATTAGTCAGTTGCTCAAAACTAGGACAAAAGTTGCTTTCCCCACCCCGTTCAGCCCTAAGCTGACAGTGCTGTGGAAGCTACGTGCTCCTTGGGCCAGCCACACGCTCGTCACCCCACGGGTACTTCGAAGTTTGCGCCGTATTGGGGAGGAGGAGCGACCGTGACGCCCCAAGCGGTTAACCTTAGAACTACACGGATGGGGACAACAAATACAATGACTCAACGCTCGGCCGACATAACCGAACGCGGCGTCAGCGTTCGGCTGGAGTTCGTGTTCTCCGGAGAGGGGGAGGAGGGGCTCTTTTGTTATCCGTCCGGCCTGCATGAACAATGCAGCATGCACGGTCCCAGCTCAGCACAAAAGCCGAAGTGGGTCAAGCTCGCATTCTCTGAGGATAGATCCGGCACTTAACGTCGCTTCGTCGATTGTTAGTATTTTTTACATTAAACTGTGCCCCGCGCTCTATTGTAGAAGATGACATGGACATGCCCATAAGGCCTCTAGGCATGTGCACAGGCCTTGTGTTGAGTAAACACCGGGTATGGGGACAACAAACGGGTCAGAGCGCCCCCTATAGTTGGATCTCCTGCCCACATCGCTCTCCGTTCGCTTCTCTTCGAGCGCTTGCTCGAGTGCACCATTTGGAACGAAAAATATAGCCAATCGTTCAAAATACAAACGTGCGATTATCATTTACGGTTATTATCCGTCATGCTTGACTCATTTCCGAACGAAATTTGAATATTTTGATTTTTGTTTCCGTACCCCTTTAAACACTGCATCTGTGCAACAATTTCAGTGCTTTGCTTAAATAATTTTGGAGTTGGTGTCTCGACCTTTCTGAAGTAAACAACAAAAAACCGCTTTTGCCTGCATGTCCTAGTTTTGCTTTTCTTTTCTTTTTTTTTTTTTAAAAGGACAAAGATTGCGGTTTTTGCCGCCTCTTATCTCCCTCACGATCTTCTCAGTCATGTGCGCTGTGACGTCAATGGGGGACGCGCGGGGTTCCGGTGAAGCTCTCTCACTCTAGAGCCATCGGTGAGCAGCGAGAACTCACCCGCTCGCAACCACGTGACCACGTGCTTGCGCACAGCGATCAACACGGCGAAAGGAGGAAAGTCCAATCCGGGTCCGGCCATCCCCGTCCGGCTCTGCCCCCGTCCCCCTCCGGCTTCTGGCGGGCCGCTGTTCGCGGTAGCAGATAGAGCTGACGGTTTTGTGGACCTAGGATAGATGGCGCCACTAACATTTCGTATAATAAAAGTTTTGTCGATGATACCAGGTTTTTGACGCATTTATATTTATGTTTGAACGACAGCATTCATAGAATAATTACCTTTTATCGAGCAAATATTTCCACAACTTCCTATCTTTTTACGAGTCCCCCATTGACGTCAGGCCGCGTGGTTCTCGGCCGCCACTTGCGGCTGCAGGTCGGGAACTATTCGAACTTTTGCCTCGCGAATACGCGGCGGAATCGCAACATTTCGAAAAAAAAACGTAGATGTGTTTTCTGTCCGTTGTGACAAGATGAACAATGTCAAAAGTAGAAGATGCAAATTCTGTCAACGTTAAAATCGTTGGACAACTCCTTTGAACGTTAAGGTCGCTGCCAATTTTTTTTTTTTTTTTGTAGTGCGCCCCCTATAGCTTTTGCACGGAGCACGTAACCAATTTCCCCTTCATGCGTTGAATTTACATATCTAGTTGATCTGAGATTAGCTTTATTTTATTTTCTCGAGTCGTACACGGTCCAAACGGCCAATGCGTCGTTTCCTTCTTCGACAACCAAATCTTGCAAGAACCACTTCGCGCAGTTGATAGAAAAGAATTTCGCGGGAACGAGTTGTTTTTACGCGGTTTCCATAAAACCATAGCATTTTCAATTGTGCTTTCGTTGAAGTAGTGCAGCAAATAGAGCTTTCCCAATAACCAAACAAATCAAGTTCCTTTTGTTCTAGTATTACTCGGTATAAATCGAGAAAAAAAATGTTTTAATTACACTGCAGTTTACGATATAATTAAATTTACAGCCAATTTCTCTTTTATACGGTTTTCAGTGATTGGGCAAATTAAAAAAAAATCAATTTCCCGCGTTAACAAAAAACTAGTGAAAAATAGGTAATTATTTTTTGGGTAAAGTGACTTAAAATTATATTATATATTTGATTTACGAGTATATTTGATCTAAATTTAAGTAAAAAGTTGATTTACTTAACTTTTTTCACCATTTTGTTTTCTTTTTTGCATGAGCTGTACCTCGCATTAAATTGATGAAAAACAATTCCGGAATTTTGTTTTGCAGTCACCTACTGCCTACTGGTAATATTCAAATGTGAGAAAAGCCGATGTTCACGTCCGAAATGAGCGTGATAAAAAAAAAGAGAACGCACCTAAATTGCCAGATTCAAACGTCGATTGTACAGAGCGCGACACTGTTAGCGCGAACAAGCGATCGCCGGTTTTTCCAGTTTTTCTCTTTGAAACCAAGGAATGTGATCCAAGTTATTATTGCTACGGAAAGAGCTCATTTAGTTCTATAATGTAAGCGATAAAATTTCGTGCTCGCTAATACTATTTAGAAGTAAAATGCGAAAATGCGCCGATGTCGTGTTCGCGCTAACAGTGTCGCGATGTGTACATTGATCGGAAGTTTCATCGCACTTTTCTTGTATTCACATTTCTCACGTTTTGTACCCTCCGAAGTTTTATGCAGCAAGTACAGACCGCGTGCGATACTGTTCGGAAATATTATCCACGCGTGCGATGGGGACGAAACGTCTTTGGAGGGCATCTCTCCAACGAAATGGTCACAGCGTACCCGCGAGTGTGCAGCCCATCCCATCGGTGCTAAAATATGTAAACGTTATTGGCAAAAAAAAAAGAAAAAAAAAAACACGCCGAGGATAGATAAGAAAGACTGCTTACGTGCGGGAATATACCTACGAGCAGCGCGACACGTCTTCGTTTTGCACAGGGCGCTCCGGCGATGACATCATGCTCCCCCACTGCGCAGGCGCGGCGATTAATGCTTTAATCGCGATCAATGTATTGATCCGGTTCATCAATTGCGGTATGAGTTTGTCTAAGTTAGGTGAACAAAGATAACCAAATAAAAATGTCTACTTTAAGACGAGAAAGTAGCCGAAAAATATATTTCGCCTTTAACAACGCTTTTTTTTTCTTGCTTTATATATTGTAAATGGTACTACGCCAAATTTAAAACGCCGAGGTGCATCCAGGTATACTCTGTTTCACCTTATGATGTACCGCAGGAAAGGCTATACAAGCGCAAGCTCCTTGCTCTAGGGCACATCTCGGCAGCACAAGCTCTCGTGCGTTAAGGACAGCTGCCAAAGCTATGATCTCGCGCGTCTAGCCTTCGCTGCGGTACAACTTAAGGTGAAACGGAGTATAGTAAGTGTACCCTTCGTTCGTGCATAAGAATCGCGAGAGTGCATGCTTCGGATCGGCCCGCCAACTCAGAAATCTGGCCATGATTGGACCATGGTGCATGCAGACCACGACAGATCCACAAAAACAAATCTGGCAAATTTGAAGACTACAAGACCAACAGGCTGTAAACTAGGATCTACGCTTGCCCACACAAGGGGGCCCGCACTGCGCGCGCGCAGAAACCAGACCGAGGAAGCCTCTGCGCGTGCGCAGTCCCGACAGCAGCACCACCGCAGTGGCATGACGTCAGAGACTCGAGTTGGTGCGTGGTCACCGACAGAATGAGAACGACGGGGCGTGTCATTCGAACGCACGGCCTCCAGCGCACGCCCCCATGCCTTCCGCCGTACTTTGGCTGCGCGGGCGCCTTCGGGGTGCACGAGACACCGGGGCGCTGGGGAAGGATAGGAAGTTCGCGCTGGAGGCGGGACAGCCCCTGGCGTTCTTACCCTGCCGGTGACTATGCGGAGCGGTTGCGTAGATGTCAAAACGCCAAGCCCTTATTGGCTGAATGAAAAAAAAAAAAAAATAGCGGGTAGATCTCCCCAGGCATTTAGCATTGAAAGGTCTATCCACTATTCTTTCAATCGGAGCCAATCAGAGCTGGGCGTCGTTCTGACGTCACCGAAACTCCCGCGCAAGAAGTAGACGACTTTCTCTCCGCATCAACACAGTGTGCGAAGGAATGGCGCGGAAAGAAGTTCGGATGTTTAGTGAAAAGCGGTAGGGGGGTTCAGGATGCATTGCGGAGCAGTGGGCTGTGTCCAGCCACAGATCTCCTTATGTATGTATTTATTTCAGATACCTCCGAGCGCCCGCGAGGGCAACGCGATTTATATATATATATTTTAATGTGTTTCTGATGTCGTCTCACGTCTGTCCCTTCCCTACTGTAATGTTCACAGTAGGGGAGAGGAAGAACGTGAGACGATACAAAAACACGTATAAAATAAACATAAATCGCGTGCTGCCTGAAGCGAAACAGAAAGAAAAACCCAACAAGCCTGGAAAAGCTTACGAACATGACTAACACGATTGAACACCACTCCGTAGATGCACCTAATATGAATATATCACGAGTGTTACAGGGGCACTCAAGTGGATTTTGAGATTGCCTATTTATGGTGATACTCAGTCGACGGGCTCTCAGCGTCGCAAAATACTCGAAATTATACTAATGAGCGGCCAATTTCTCTATTACAAATCTAATCAAAGATCGTGACATACCCCTCTCTCTGCGCCTTGCAGTAGACGGGAACATCGTCAGAGGGCGTTTTCAAACAATAATGGCGGTATTACGTCTCCAACACTGAAAGATTTGACTTTTTCTTCTTTTCAAAATATAATGCACAATGCGTTCAAAAAGAGCAATAATAGTAACATTCGGAATCTCCACGCAATTCACAATTTTCCTCGGTCAAATATTATGGAGGTGGTGGAGAGCCGAGGTAGCCAGCCAGCCAGCCAGTCAGCCAGCCCAAGGAAAATAGTGCTCGTGTATTTATATTGCTGCGAGTTTTCTAGGATGCCTTGCCATCTAGAACTGGTTATTTTTATTGACTAAAACCAAACACTGTGCCGCTGAAAACAAGCTTCCACAAAAAAACACTTAAGTGCCCCTTTAATACGTCACCCGCCGTCTTTTCTTCTCTCTCTCTTTAATGCGCTCAGCGCCGCTGGTGCGATCGGTAAATAAATAATTTAAGCAATTTATGAGACAAGAAAGTAACACCGTTTCCGGTTGGAGAGTCGCACCTCTCCATAAGTTGCATTCAGACGTGTACGTAACGCGTTACAAGTAACGAGTTACTTCTACCTAGTTATTTTCGGTAACGAGTAACATGTTTAGTTACTTTTCAAGAAAAGGAACGAGTAACGTATTTAGTTACTTTTAAGGCCAAGTAACGTGTAACGGTATCTCGTTACTTTTGAGGAGTAACGTGTACAACACCGCTTAAACGCCCTTGTTTTTATCATAACCTGAGTATGCGTCTACTGAGAGAACGGTAGGTGGGGAACCCGAAAGACAACTAAACGGTATGACAGTGCAGCGACGTTTATCGCTGAACACATCAGTCGAACGATTCGACTCACGTGTCCACTGCGGTAAACGTTGCTGTACTGAACTCTACAGCTGGGAATGTCCTTCACCCAGCGAACAAAATAAGGTTCGTTGGTTGAACCTTCTAGAACCGGGAACGGACCGAATGTAATCCCGGAGGTTGCGAACACGGGAAGGCACAGAACTCATTACCCGCTGTCCTCAATGAAGGCGCAGTTCCCAAAGATCCACCAGCTCTTCCTGAAGCACAACAGTGGCGTTCCAGCGAGCGCGTCAGTATAGAACGACTCTTCAGCGTCACCGGAGATGCATTTTCAAGAAAGCGGGGAAACATTACTGAGGAAAACTTCGAGAGGTAGCTACTGCTGAAGTGCCACAACTACTAAAATAACAAAAACAATAAACCATGAAACAGAAAGAGTTGTGCATTTGGTCGTCAAAGTAACGTGAAAAGTAACTCGTTACTTGAGAAGTAACTCACGCGTTCCTGTTGCGAATCCGTAACGAGCAACGTATTTAGTTACTTTTCGAGCGAGTAACGAGTAACGGTATTTAGCTACTTTTTTGGGTAACGTGTAGATGTCTGGTTGCACTTATATGCGTGTACGGTCGACGCAGCGGAACTGAATTGGTGTACGCCTGCATCTCTCTCTCTCTCTCTCTCCCTCTCTCTCCCTCTCCCTCTCTCTCTCTCTCTCTCTCTATATATATATATATATATATATATATATATATATATCTCACCGGCGGCAAACCTGCACGGTTAAGGTCTATACTTGAAGAAGGTAAACAGAAAAAAAAAGAACGCATATGACTGGCAGAATTGTATGAAATACACCGACAAAAAAAATCGACTTGCACTTGGAAAGTACAGTCAATATTAGTTTTAAAAGCTGGTCGATGTAGTCTTCAAGATCACTGATAGCATTACAAC